>JBBBDQ010001389.1:327500-445000 GCA_037127315.1 Ascarosepion bandense
ATTGAAAACATACTCTAAGAAAACGAAACATGCACTATCTTCTTCACACACTTAAAACAAAACACACACACTGTGTTTACTGTTGTTTATACATAGAAATACATTTATACAAGTTTACGAGATGAAGCATTTTTAAAATTTTTACGCACACAAATAAACATTAACACACACATGCAATTACAATTAATTAATAAAACAAAAAATCGCAAGTTAACTTATTGTTCAAAATTAACAATACACGCACATGCGTACGTAATAACAAAGTGGTTACGACAAGGAATGGAAACGAATGTGTAAAAACCACCTGAATTCTCTGCCTGTCTTTCTCTCACTTACTCTCTTTGTACTTTCATGTTATTTCTCTCTCTCTCTCTCTCTCTAAAATATTCTCCTTCTCTTTCTTACTTTCTCCTTTCGGTGATGGAGAGCAGTGAACATAACACTTTTTTTTATTATTTAAATGTTTATTGAGCGTTACGTTTTTGATCGATGTATAGTGTGAAACGAAAAATGACTTAAAAAAAAAAAGAAAAATTATTAAGAGTTTCTTTCTTTTAAAGTAATTTTTTTCGTTTAAGTGTCCTTTAAAATATAAAACCAGAATTTCTAGAGAGAATAAGTGTAGCAAATCAAAAATTAGGTACAGATTAGATTAGGAATGACTAAAAAAAGAAAATTTTAAAAATGAAAGAAAAAAGAAGAAAGAAAGAGAAAGTGAAAATTAACAAAATACTAACAAAGTTGTAAAAATTAAAATACAAAATCAGTCGATGAGATGAAAATAAAAATTTTTTGAAAATTAAAAATGGTCTAGAAACTTTAAGGGACACATAAAAACGGTAAAAATTTAAAAGCAAAAGTTGGTAGGAAAAAAAATAAACAAATATGCTTATTTGATGTGAAAAAATATAATGAAAATAAAACTACAAAAATTAAGGCTGCAAAGATAGAATCGACAGATAAAAGGGTTAAAAAGAAAGGAAGAAAAAAGAAAAAAAGAAAGAATGTAGCGGTAGCGAACACTCAATATACTGATTCCTCGTTTCAAACATACACAATCGCGCACCCAACACAAGCACCCATTCATCCATCCATGCGGCATCAGTAGTTACTACAACAACAAGAGCAGCAGCAGCAGCAGCGGCAGTAGTCAGCCTCCTTGTCTAACCACAGCAGCAGCAGCCACCGTACCGACTGTGGCAGTAGCTTCATCATCTTTTTCTGCCAATGCTCTGTTTAGTGGCAGAAGTGAATCATACTAAGGACTCTTAACTCTGATTTTTACAGTTACCAAAACAAACCTATATTTTTACCTTGGTACCATTGACAACCAAAAAGAGCCCAAGGAATGGCAGGTAAGTACCAACATGCAAACTTTAACTTTTCATAATAATAACAATAATAATAAAAATAAAAAAAAAACTTTTCATAATATATATATATATATATATATATATATATATATATATATATAAAGTTTACATTGTAAACTTTTCATAGCTCTAGCTCGCCCCACCCACTCCATCTTTTTTCTCCTTACACTATTTTTTTGTAAATATCTCCAGTTCTCTGGGGTGAGTGTCCTAACTCATAGTTTATGTGGTAAATCGAACTTTATGGCCAGCAGGCTTGGGTTCAAATCTTAATAGCGCATTTTCGAACTATGGAAAAAAAAATTAAATACCTTTTTTTAATTTTTTTACTAGTATGCAAAGTGCAAAACACTCAAGGACAGTTGTTAAAACTCTAAAAACAAAGTGATACTGTCTTCTACTCTCCTTCTATCTCTCGGTTGATATGCACGTTGAAATACTGTCGCGTACAATAAAACACAATTTCATATCTTTTTACACTTCAGTTTACTCCTTTCAAACCTCATGTTTGCTTCCTCGTGGTTTTGTTACTGACAAAATTTTGTCACAAAATCGACACAACTCAAATGGCCTGAGTTCTGTTTGCTTTTTTTTTCTACATAGATGTGCCTTGCACACAGAGAAAGCTTTAATTATCATCTCATACACATTGTGTTTTTTTTTCTCTTCCCAAAACACTCGTTTGATAATTTTTTGTATCCTTCTTTTCCTTAGAATTCAGCAAATCATCCTTTCACTACTTTCTTTTGTTATTGACTTCTTTATTTTCAGCAGTCATATTGCAAGAAAGCAAATGTTGTTTATTATTTCTTAAAACTCCAAACCCTCATAAAGATAATTTTATTATTCCAGGTTGGTTTGCGAGGGATAATAACAATAACATTAACAAGATTGAAAAATGATTTGAAATTAGATATACTTTTATAGTAATAATAATAATAATAATAATAATAATGATAATAATAAAACTCCAACCACTGCGTTCAAATGAGAATATCACTTTATCCCTGGTTTTAACTGTAGCCCCCCCCCCCCCCTGGAAATGGTTAAACCCTGTTTGTTTTTTCTTCGTTTTTATTGTTTTTATTTTTATTCTCTTTTATTTAAATAAACAGAAATTAAAAATCATCCACAAAAAAAAAAAACCTTTCTTTATCGCCTTTTTAGCATGCTGTCCCTAAGAAGTCAGACTCTTTTTTTAAAAATGTAAACACACTTACACAAACAACACATATGGTGGGTGGCATAGCTCAGTTTTTTGGTAAAATATATTTGCAAACCCCCACCTATCTACATTTTTATTTAAACTCGTATTCTTGGTTTAAAAAAAAAAAAGAAGAAGAAGAAGAAAAGGCTCAGCTACTGATCAGGAAGTGATCATAATCATCGCTTTGACAACATACATTTTTCAGGACAGTGTTCTTGTAACACAATCTCTCCAAATGTTCCCAAAAAGGTAAAAAAAAATTCCGTGAAATGATAACCTCAGTTCACTTACACATTTAAAACATTGAAATGCTGCAAGCTAGTCAACACATGTTTAGTTTAAGTCATCTTCATTCACATGTGTTAACCATTGGTGTAAGAAGTGTGGCCATAGTGTCTCTATTGTTCATTTCACATATTTTTTCTCCTTTTTGAATCAGTTGGACATTTTGAAGGTGAAGGAAGAGAGAAAGGGAAAAGCAAATTGTAAACGAACAATGCTCTCTCTCTCTCGATTATTGCCGTATCGTAAAAAAGACAAAATGCATGTGGCCGTCTGTTTTTATTTCACGTGATATATTGTTCACGACATTATTACTATTTGTCCCATCTCCCTCACACAATTGGCCCCACCCCAACAATGTTGGATAAAACGATTCGATTTGATTTCTTTTTCTTTCCCAATAGTGCGGACAACCAATTTTCGTCTTGTCGTTTCTTCTTTCAATATTTTAAAAAGTGGATACAACGTGTCGTTCTCGTGTTTGTAATTTTTACATACCCTCTAGCCACTATATATCCGTGATGCGCAAAAGTATATATTATGGACTACATTTCTGATGGCTTTCAAATTGATTATGTTATTGGTTGGGTTGTGGGGGAGATAGCAAGAAAGTGAATGTTGCTATTAAAGACCTACTCTGGCCTTTAATATCAAAATTTACTTTAGCAAAAAATAACATTTTTCGGTTTCAATGTTAGACATTTTGTCACGGCATCCATTCTTTAACTTACAAATCTATTTTTCTGTCTATTTTTCAATTTTGGTATTTATTTATTTTTTTTTTACAATGATGTTCACCTTATACAAGACCCAAGAGCCACTTGAGGTAGCGCTATATTTTGGTTTGGTTTGTACATTTTCCGACCAACATCAGCTAAAACTATCATCCTCATATGTGAGATTTATTTGATTTATTTTCCAAGCATCATCAGGTTACATTTTGTTTCTAATTTCTCAATGAACAAGAAATGATTCTCATAATTATAATAATCATTTTTGTTCTTCTCCAGCAGTTATCAGCTTGAAAGTATAAGAGTTTCAGTTTAATTTTTAAGTGCTATGCTTGTTAACCATAACAAGAAAAAATAGCTAGTATTTAATTAAATATGTGGCTAATTTCAGTATAGTTAATCAAACGCCATTATGCCCTCTGGTCTTCACCTGGTGTATATCAATCCAGGTAACCTACAGGGAATTCTGAATTCTTTATTTAATCTATAAGAGTAGACTATTCTCGTTCTACTGCTCGTATCTAGGGATATCTTATCTTATTTTTAGTATGGCTCAGTTATTGCTCACCCTGTTTCCACTGTGTCTACGTAAACACTACCTAGCCCAGAGATTGAACTCACATTTTCTATGGCATCAAATTTGCAAACCAACGCTTTAATCCACTATTGTCCTGTAGATTGAATAAAGGGTTCAGTTTGGAATTCCTTGTTTATCCGAATTGATATGCACCTGATGTCAGAAGCTACAACAGATAAAACATTGCGATAAAAACAACAAAGATGAGGACAATGGTCCAAATGTAAATAGCATAAATGATGGTAACTCCTCATCCCGAAAATTCAGATCAGAAATATTAAGTGGGATTTGTTTTTTTTTTTTTATACACATCATGGCATTCACATGGATACTGCTATTACACATTTGTGTACATGTAAAAGATTTGATACCTACAAGGAACTATTCTATGTCACACAATTTTTCTTGTAAAATCTGCACTTTCAAAATTATACAGCTAATGATGTGTGTTATTATGGTACCTTGGTCTTTAAAGTTTAGCAAGTTGTAGATATATTTTATGCTCAAGTTCACCCAATACAAGGCATGAAAACCATTCAAAGTAAAGGGTTACTGTTAAAATATTTATGATAAATGAGGCATATGATATTGAATACAAGTGAAGGTGATTAGAATTAAAAGATTATGAGGATAAGAAGTATGAATCAACCTTTACCTTGAAGAGGTTAAAATTATAGTGTCTAGGGAAGCATCCAGTCTGTTTCACAAAGTAGTAGTTTTTGAGGGGAGTGCCTTTCTTACATTTCGAATATGAAGGAAATGAGGATGATTTGACTCTGTGGAGATAGCATGGTGTATCCTAGCTGTATATGTTTGAACTGGTGGGACTAAAGAATGGAACTCATTTGAAAATTTGCCATGGAAATAACTAGGACAGATCTAACTGTCAAAAGAAAGAATTTTGTTATTTTGTCTATTTTTCTTTTTTGTGTTAATGAATCTTATCTGTAAGATTGAAATCTCTAACATGAATCCAGGTCACTAATAAGCAAATTGTAGTACCTGTCCACCACTCTCTATCCTGTGAAAAGGTTGTAAAGCATTCATAACTTTAAACAGTTGTTTTATTTTAAATGACCATTGTATAGGAGTCAGTTAACATTTATTTATCCAGTTGATCCTTTTACTGTATTAGATGTTGTTATTTACACTGTTTGAACTGTTGTCCTAATCTTTATTGCCATGTTTATAATGTTTCAGCCGTTGTATACTCCGGCCTTCTTCAGGTGCTAAGAATTTTTAACCAAAGCCATTATTTCATTCACTGGGGTATATCATTCTCATTCAATGTGCAATGCCCCACATGATACATTCCAGTGATCAAAATAAAGGGTTCGGCTCAAAATTCCAAGCACTTGAAGAAGGCCAGAGTGTACAACAGTTAAAATGCCTTAAACATGGTAATAAAAATGAGGACAGCAGTCTGAACAGTGTAAATCATGTAACTCCTACCTCATCTCAGAAGTATAGACTAACATTTCATGTATGAAATGAGTAACTATATACTTTTATTATTCTAACCTTTATTCTCATCTTCATTGATATAGATATTGTTATAAACAAGCGTTTCAACCAGGTACACTCCAGCCATCATCAAGTGTCTATTGTCTATTTTTTAAAATTAATTTATTGATTACAAATTCAATTTCACACAAAAAATATACTGATTCTTAATACTGCAAAAGTGGGTTTTAGAAATATGTGCGTACTGATTAGGATATAAGTCCTAAATCATTTTTGTTAAAATCAATGAAAACTTATTTCACAAAATAAGAAAACTAGTTTGTGGAAGCTGCAGCTACTCCACTCTATGAGGTGTAGTTGATGGACCTGCTGTACACATCAATGCTTAATTTGATTCATAGATTTGTTTTTTATGGATTATCAACCCTTTGAAGTTTACTTAAAGCCTGAAATTATTTTTGTTTCTAAGAATTTGGGTAGGTGGGGAGATAATAATGATTTTGTGATATGAGTCTTACTAATTAATTCATACCTTTCTGAAGGGTATTTGCACCTGTATTTGCACCTAAGTTAATATAATGAACCCAACGTGAATTGGAACTTGGCTCTTCGATTAAAAATTCTGAGCTATTATCCATTACACCACCCACACAACAGCACCTGGTATTCTTGAGTGGTCACCCATCTAGGTACTGACCAGGCTCGGCATTGCTTAACTTTAGTGATCATATGGGGAATGGTGTTTCAATATATTATGATCATAAACCTCTAACTTGAATTACTAGATATAATCTAACTTGTTAAACCTGTGAAATATATTTGAATAATGAGAAATCATGATTATAACAGTAATCACACGGCTACAAGCAGACAAAGCAAGTCGCAACATCAAAACTAATAGAGAAGAATTCACCAATGCAGTATTATCTTCATTTGAATAAAATATTCTATTCCCTGGTGCAGATAAACAAACCTGGGTAGTTTCCTTTACCTCATGGCTCTACCCATACTCCCAGAGAAAGAGAAAGACAGCTGTCATTCTATGAAGCATATGTTTGATTTGTATTTTTATATTTCTCTCAAATAGTTGCTTTTCACCCTGTCTAAGGCCCAAGAGCCACTCGAGTAGAAGGTTACGGAGTACGAGGTGCAGTTTATGGAGATATGTGGAGAAGATAAAAGTTAATCTTAAATTTGAACAGTTAAAATTATACTAATCGGGGAAACATCATCTTGGAAGTTGTTCCACAAAGTGGTGGTTCAAGAAATGATGCTGTTTGTGTAGAACTTAACAATAGGAATGAAAATGATTCACAACAATGTGCATTGCATGGTGGGTCTTAGTCTTGAAGGTTAGAAGTAGTGGAACAAATGAATATAGTTTGTCTGAATACTTTCCATGGAAATAGCAACTTGTATATGTGAAACAAAGTCAGTGGTTTTTTTTTTCACTTTTATTCTCAATGTTATTGCTTTTCCTCCTCTTTTTTGACACTCCTATTCTTCAATATGTGTTAAGCCAGGAAGTTTTTCTTGTCAGAATCCATTTTGCACATTAATAAATCTATAATTCATCTGAGCATTGAATACTGTTGCCATATTTGGTTGGGTGCTCGTGCTATTCATCTTGAGGTTCTCAAGAAAATCCAGAGGAGGATCTGCAATGTAATTGATCCTGATTTGGCAGTCACTTTCTCACCAACTTGATTTGGTTTTCCTCTGTCTTTTCTTCAAATATTTTCATAGCAAACACTCTGATGAGTTTTTTTTTTTTCTTGGTTTCCTGACCACATGTATTTACTTATGCTACTAGATTGGCATCACGGTTCCAGCTTTTTATTGTTTAAATAATTAATTGTAACTTCCTCTTCTATTCTAATAGTTTTTTTTCTCACACTTCCCATCTGTGGAACTCCCTTCCATTTGCTTGCTTCTCTGATAACTACAATTTCCAAAGGTTTAAATACAGTGTTAATTGCCATCTTCTATCTCATTAATTCCCATATTTCTCATATCCTTTCGTCAACATCCTTTGTACCTATTTTTTTTCACTCTAACCCCCTGCACACCAGGGGCAGTCCTGCCTTGCTTGGGGTGAAATGAATATTTTAAAAAAATCATCAACAAGTTACTGTCATGTTATTTTACGAGAGTACATAATTAAACTGAGTCTAACTTCTATCAGTTTTGTTCTGAAAACATTCATGTGTCACTGACATTAACATCTTTTTTTACATGTTTAGACTTGAAAGTTCTTCAGCCATCGTCGACTAACCATGATTACATTCAAAGTATTAAGAACTAGCAGTATAGACCGGCGTTGCTCGGGTGTAATGAAAGCTTTGAAACTAATCCATGGTCCTGGAGCTCAGATACTTTGGACGTTGGCACGAAAGACTAAAAAGCAATAGTTGTTTCCAGTTAAAGCGAAACCGTTGACTGAGAGAAAAATGAATGGATGTAAGTCAAATTTTGATTTCCTGGTATCGATATCAAATAAGTTTTTTTTCATTGTAAACTGAATTTTGAAGGCTAAATAAGTCCTCTGAGTAAATGGTATCATGGCTGAGACTAAGAACTACAATTATATATACTTAGAGCCAAACCTGAAGCAAAAACTAAAATAAAAGGGCTGATAAAAATACAGACATATAGGCAGATAAACAGACACACACACAAACATCTTGCCTTTTATATATATATATTATCGATTTTCTGCACTATTGTAAGAACTGCAACCTTGAAATTTCTGAATATCGTTTCTTATGTCTTTGTCTATGAGTGTATCAAATTTGATTAAAATCGAACCACTCAGTCTATAACCCGATTTTTTCGATTATTGATTTTCGATATTTATCGGGGGTACCTTAGCACAAAACCGAGCTAAGAACACTCGCAGACTCTTATCGTACAACTGTATAAATTTTCAAGAAAATCGGTACAGCCGTTTCGGAACCTATAGGCAACGGATACACACACACACACACACACACACACATACAGACAAAGTTCCATTTATAAATAAGTTTAGATTATATGGGTTTTATTTTCTTGTTGTGTCACTTGGGGTTTAGTGTATATTGTAGACTTTTATCATTTTTCTACCAATTTGTTCACCACTCATCATGTTTTAGGCACTAATCAGCAAATATTTAGCTATTTTCTCATTGTTATGATTTTGATTAACTTATACAAAAGTAAGTAGTTGGTACTCTTCTAGTCTCATGATTGAAGTTTGAGCTTGATCACACAAGTTTTCTTGCAGCTGTTACAGTGTAAACATAGCCGCTCAGCTAGTAGTGTGCACCAATGAAGAACAATGAGCAGTGTTCCAAATCTACAGAGGACATGCTATCTCACTGACGATAACATACCACTTCCCCATTACTATCTCTCAAGCTTGCTAAATCTTCTCATTCTCATCCTTCATTGTGTGTCATGTTTGTCCAGCCACATTTAAACATCTCAATTCACTCATAGACACTTCTATGCAGTAGTGCACTGTCACTGTATTGGGTTAAAAGCCTTGGATGGATTTCTGACTCTGACACACCTTCCAAACAGAGAAATCAGATCAAGGTTCTTTGTTCCTTCTTGGTGCACACTGCTAGTAGAGAGGCCATCGATTGAGCTCAAACTTTGATCACGTGACCACAATAGTACCAACTATAAGCACGCAGGAGCAACCTAAAGATATGTTATGGTAAAAGTGCAAATAATTTTTTTTACTTACCCTCGTAAGGGATGTGCGTTGTGGTGCAGTGGATATCGGCTTGGAACTAGAAATCGGCGAGCCGAGTTCAAATTCCAGTTGAATTCATTGCATTCACTTACACACAAATACCCTTGGGAAAGGTATTAATCCACCTCTTCCTTCCAGTTATGGATTAAATAACAGGACAGATTGGGTTCTATAGCCTTGGCCGGCAACCAGTCTACCATAGAAAGCAATGGCAACCTACCGCGGGATAATCTTCTGTCCAGTCAGTCATGTCTCTTTCGAGATTGCCCAAGCATGTTTCACATATGGCACTTAACTGACTGACCCTCGTATATAGTTTTCATGTTCAAAGAGGTGCAAGCATATTTTGATCAGATGATTCTCCTGCCATTCTTCAATTACTGATGCTAGTTTTAATCTTCAGTTATTTGTTTTTCTTCTATCAATTTTTTGTCATCAGCTCTTTCTTCATGATCACAAGTTTCCTGCTTATACTGTCAGGTGCCAGACATGATACACACTTGGGTGATCATTTCTCAAAAGAGAGATGACTGACTGAGCAGTAGGTTGCTATTACATTCTGCTGTAGACTGATTGCCAACCAAGAATGGGATAGATTGGTTATAGAACCCAGTCTTTCCCTTTATTTAACCCATAGTTGGAGGAAAAGGACAGATCAATACCCTTCCCAAAGGTATTTGCACGTAAGTGAATGCAATGAATTCAACTGGAATTTGATACATATAATGTATCTATCTAAACTTATTTATAAATGAAACTTTGTGTGTGTGTGTCCATTACCTATAGACTCCGAAACGCTGAACCGATTTTCTTGAAAATTTACACAGTTGTACTATAAGCATCTGCAAGTGTTCTTAGCTAGGTTTTGTGTTGAGGTACCCCTGAGAAATATCGAAAATCAATAATCGAAAAAATCGGGTTATAGAAAGAGTGGTCCGCTTTTAATCAAATTTGTTACACTCATAGACAAAGACATAAGAAACTATATTCAGAAGTTTCAAGGTTGCAGTTCTTACAATAGTGCAGAAAATCGATAATATATAAATATATAAAAGGCAAGATGTTTGTGTGTGAGTCTGTTTATCTGTTTGTATGTCCTTTATACAAATCCACAATTTTTATCCGATTCTCACCAAACTTCACACAAATATTCTTTCGGTAGAGTCTGAACTCCAAGACCATGGATTACTTTTAAAGCTTTGATTACACCTGAGCAACGCCAGGCTATACTGCCAGTGATGATATATGCAGATCAGAATTTTTTTAAAATCATTTCACCCCAATTAAGATGATGAAACTGGAAGGATGAAAAAGGTTACTGAGAATGAAAGAGTCTAATAAAAAATATTACTAATTTGAGGGGACAATAAAAGAATAGGTTTTAAGGAGGTAAAATCATTTAGATACTTTTTTTGTTTTGCTTGTTCTTGTAATTGACATTTTTCTTTTAATGTTTATTTCCTAGACCATTTTCCAATGTCTAGTCATGATATCATGTTAACAACCAACGTTTATAGTTCTTTAAACAAGATATATTAATATGTTCTACACAGTTTAACGCTAACAAATTCTGTCATGATTTTTTCCAGTCTTTGCACATCCCAATCAATTTTGCCTGCTTTTGAGATGAGGTACTGTTGATGTTTAGGGGATCTTCTGAATATATCATCTTTAGCTTATTATTTACATATGAGCAAAGAATTATTGTGTTTGGATTATTTATGTATGAATCAACACTTATAGTTAGGATCAGAGTGTAGTATCTGTATGCATTGCCTAGAATCAAAATGTCATTCACCAGTACTTCTGTATGAGATCAGAGTGTAGTATTTGTGCATTCTGTGAAAAGTATTACCCACAAGTACACGTGATGGCTGGCCTCTCATATCCAAAGATGCATATCTACCAGAGCAGCATGTAGAACATATTATCTAGCATGATAAACAGTCTGAACAATATATCATATATCAGATACACATCTGAAGCAATTTTCAGACTATGTATTTACAGATCATGTGAGGCATGAGGCTGAAAGTCATCATGGAGTGTTGAATCCTCTGGCTATCTCTACAAATGATCTCTTTCCAATACTGAGCACGCTTCTCCCAAAATCATAGGAAATTTTAAACAATATAGCACCAGCAGCCACTCTTAATTCATTGCAGGACAATGACTTTTTCTAAATCCTGGATAACAACCATAATTTTGTTATTATCTTGCCAGAAAATCTTTCATCTCTGCATTTCTTGTTTAGGTTTTTCCAACTTGTATTTGATACTCACTGAACACCAGTCAAGCAACTTTTTTGCTTCATCTGTTATCATTTCTTCTTAATTGGGTTTACATTGCATCTTATGCTTTTTTTAAGTATCTAATTGTAATGTCTAGGTCTTAATCCAAGTGAAGCTGTATTTGGAATTTTTCAGTGGCAAACTGTCAAACTTATTCATGATATTAAAGGTCTGTATAAATATTTGGTCATGGATCTGCAAACAAAAGTGTGAATTAGCACCATCTGTTCAAAGGTCTTTAACATTATTTGGGATGAGATCTAACTCAGTTTTTGAGCATTATCATTACAACAAAGTCTATATACCATTATCTGTTTTACACTGTTTTTTATTGTTGGAAAAAGTCTCTTAGATCTGTTTTTCATATTATTAAGTAATACCCGATATTAAGTATCTGACTGCACTATTTACTATCATCAATAAGATTTTAACACTTGATTTTGAATATTCTTGATTGGGTTGGATTTTTACCTGACTCCTCATGCTATCCCCTACCTTTATAAGAGTCAAATCAGACTGAAAATGGATTACTGCTGCTGCCATATTTGGGTGGGAACTGCTCAATCCCCATTTTCTAGTAGAGTTCAAAATCATCTCTGAGTCTTTGTTGAAAATTTTTCACCCTCCATCTTCTTCATCACAGGTGGGATGTGGCAAGTCACTTACTGCTCTATCACTATTGCGATAGAAAGTGTTTGGATGAACTACATTCTCTGGTTCCACCATGATACTTACATAGTGGCAAACCACGCACATTTCCTCTGTATTCTATCGGCAAGAAGTTTCACTCAAACACATTCTTCCTGTGAACCATTGCCCTATGGAACAGACTCCCAAGATCTTTCTCCTGTCACTGCAATCTTAACCTGTTCATATCTAGAGTGAACTGTTATCTTCCCCTCCTAGCCATATAAGCTACCTCTTAACATAACTCTCAACCTAGAGAGGGCCCCAGGTCTTGTATAGTGTGAACCTTACTAGAAAAAAAAAAACTTTTTTTGGTTTTGTAGATTTAATATCTGACTGTGCTACTGTGAGTCAAAATTTAATTGTAATCTGAATCTGAATTTTGGTGCATAATAAACCAAGACATGAAATGACTTAAGTGGAGAAGTCATCATGTTGGTGAATAAAATCAAGCTCAAATGAAGGCTATGTTAATTTAATTCTAAATTATTGTTGCTTTATATTGAAATTTTTTAGTGCATTATAATTACATGAATGTGTAAGAACAACTTGTACTTTATTGGATTGTATTTGGCAATACTTTTGATGACCTGAAAATAAAAAAAACTTTCTTTAAGATGGAACTTAAAACTGTACATGTGTGTACATATCAATCTATCTCAGTCTGTTCATATCTATCTATCTATCTATCTATCTATCTATCCCAGTTTATTCATATCTATCTATCTATCTATCTATCTATCTATCTATCTATCTATCTATCCCAGTTTATTCATATCTATCTATCTATCTATCTATCTATCTATCTATCTATCTATCTATCTATCTATCTATTACACCTAAAGTATTTGTAAATATGTCTCCAAAGCAGGAAAGTAAAAGGGCCTACACTGTAAAACAACAGAGTATACCAATGATAATTGAAAAAAATATATTTAGAATTACACATAACAAATTCCTAATTATATAAACTTAAAATTTTATATGTCATCATTTTTTATAGCATGGGTAAACTAGTATTGATGGAACATTCTAGTGGACATAAATTGGGGGATTAGTGTTCTGTTTTTATTAAGTAGCATATTAATATAATAATTATAAAAATATATTGGAAGTTTTATATATAAAATCTAATGTAAGGACTTAAATTATCATGTTTATATATGTTCTCATTTTTTATGCCAATGTAAACTAGTATATATATATATATAAGTTTAATAGGTTGCTTCAGTCTGAAAAATAAATTCAATAATTTCTTTTTTTATTAATTCAATTAAATTCTCAATTTGATTCCCTTTAAAATGATTAATGAAAATTAAATTTAAAAAGAATTCAAGTTGATCAATTAGTATCAATTTCTAGGGTTTCAAAATCTAATTCTAAATGTAATTTCTTCTAAATCCTTTTCTGTAATTTGAAAATGTCAGCAGGACCCACAGACAAATTGTATTATGAAACCATCGCTAGAATGATTAACTGTTTTACCATTTGAATTGTAACATGTTTTTCTCATGTCAAATTTATAGCCAAAATGATGATGATATTAGTCGGCAGAGACTCCTGAAGGTCAGCTATATATTATTTTAAAAATGCCAAATCTTTTTGGAAAAAGCTGAGGTGATTGATTATTGCTGACACCAAGTTTTCACCAGTGTCATTGCCATCCCAATTGTCTGAAATGATTCATGTATTAAATACGATTTCCAAGACAGAAAATAACATGAAAACTGCTTATTTTTCTTCCTCATCTCCCTGTTTTCAGTAAATAAATAACTAAACCCTATGTAAGGTATTAAGAAAGAATTTTACATATAATAAGTCTTACCCCAAATTCTAACCATTGAGAATCTTTTGTTTGTGGTTTCCAATACAATTCTATAGTAAAAAATTATCAGATGTACTGAGATCTTCTGCCAGGTGTCCAAACATATAAATTGGAACCTAAATGTTTATATATATATATATATATATATATATATATATTATGATGCAAAAGATATGTATCATATGCATTATATATATATATATATAAACATTTAGGTTCCAATTTATATGTTTGGACACCAGGCAGAAGATCTCAGTGCATCTGATAATATATATATATATATATATATATACATTATGATGCAAAAGATATGTATCATATGCATAATTTATTAAAAGTTTAATTACACATGAACATTTTATTTACTAGCTATTTGTTATATGTACTATTCAAAATGTCCTCCTCCTTTTTCAAAAGACATTTAAATTCTATGTCTTCATTAACACTTTGTTATTGTACTGCATTCATATTCCTTTCTTTAACCAGAAAACACTAACCAGCACAAATGATGCCATTTTAATTACAGTTTAATTAAATTTTCAGTCCCTGATTTTCTTACCTAAATAATGTTTTTCAGTTCCTATTAATGTTAACTCAATATACAAGTTTTGAAGTGCCTGCATGTAAAATATTTCTCATGAAGATTAATATTTAATATTGTTTTGATATTTTCAAAATCAGGTATGATATACCCATGGTTAGTTGTGGTGTAACTTTAATTGATGTTTAGTGTTCCAGGGTTAAGTTCTTCAATATTATTTTTGGTGCATCTGATAAACCACTGATTTAAAATGGCTCCACAAACAAACAATCTTGATGATCACTCAAAAGGACTTCTTCGACCTATTCATTAGCCCCTATTTTGCCTTGTGTGTGTGTGTGTGTGTGTATATATATATATATATATATATATATGATTAAATAAATTGCAAACATTAGCAACACAGTTTTGCTGTTATTTTTTGTTACCACAACTCACACCCCTGAAGATGATCTTGGAAGAAGATTGAAAGTACTTGGGAACATCAAGAAACAAATAATAAAATCATCTGTAAATGTTGCCACACATTTCTTACATCTTTAAAAAATAATACACAAGATTATCTGTAAGTATGAATGGGTTTTATTAAAAATAAGCAAACACAATGTTTGCAATTTATTTAATCTGACATGTGTAAAAGAAAATTTGCTGCCTATATATGCAAATATATATATATATATATAATTCCATATCAACTCAACCAGTGGACACCAAAATTGGTATAGGCTCCTCTCCATGCTTTGTTTTGTAAAAGATGCTACTCTATCACTTAATCATTAAATAGGAAGTTTTTGCTTTATTTATAATTTACTTAATATATTATAATTTACAAAATATACTAAATAGTTGAATTCATTGTATTCACTTACGTGCAAATACCCTTGGGAGTGGTATTAATCCATTGCTTCTCCCTCCAGCTTTGAGTTAAATAGCAGGACAGATTGGGTTCTATAGCCTTGGTTGGCAACCAGTCTACTGCAGAAAGTAATGG
This sequence comes from Ascarosepion bandense, assembly GCA_037127315.1. Lineage (NCBI taxonomy): Eukaryota > Metazoa > Mollusca > Cephalopoda > Sepiida > Sepiidae > Ascarosepion > Ascarosepion bandense. Next base: position 343,212 of record JBBBDQ010001389.1, read on the forward strand.
CAATGTACTGTGGGAAAATCTGCCAGTCAGTAAATATCACATATGGCACTTAACCAACTGAACATGCAAAATATTTCTAAGTTAGAGGCAAACAAACCCAGTTCAATCCCGCAGTAATTTTTTCTGCTAACCAACACAACAAAGACATACATCCTACATCATTTCAGGATCAGAAATAACATGGCTCTCCATAACTTCCTCTTCTTTGTAACTCTTAGTGAGGTTTGTCTTTTGGCTATCCTTCCATATCCCTGTTGTGTGATTCATTCACACAAACTTGTCAAATAGGTTTTTGTCTATATTTCTGAAATGAGTTATTGTAATTATTTACCCTATTTACATTGTTTGGACTGTTGTCTTTACCTTCGTTGCCATATTCACAATGTTTCGGCCTTCTTCAGGTGATTGGAGTTTTGAAATGAAGCCTTTATTTCATTCACCAGGGTAGATTGTTCAACATCCAGAAGAGGCATGGCACATAGAATCAGAACAATCTATTCCAGTGAATGAAATAAAGGGATCAGTTCAAAATTCCAATCAACTGAAGAAGGCCAAAGCAAACAACAGTAGAAATGTTGTGAATATGGCAACAAATATGAGGACAACAATCTGAACAATGAAAATAGTGTAAATAATTGTCAGATTTGTTATTTGTTGCTTTTCCGCTTGCCTCCTTCTTCAGCATGCCATATCCTTTTAGAATGTATGTGATCATGGCTTTCCACAACTTCCTATCCTTTGTGACTTTTAGTAAGGTTTTTCTTTTGATTATCCTTCTCATGCCCTGTTGTTCTGTCATCTATTTACACAAACACAGGTAGGTTATTTGCTGCTTTCCTCAGTCTCTTTTGCCTTCAACCTGTCCTGTGAGTGTCAAATTCTCCAATAGTTCTTTTCTCATTATGTAACCTAGAAATTTCAACTGACTTTTTCTGATGTCCCTTTTGATTCTGTTTTCTCTAAAATGTTCAGTTGAGGCATTCTCAGCATCTTTCTGTAGAAATTCATTTTTGTTGCCTCAAGTCTCTTCGTCTGTAATGAAATGGTCCAACATTTTCCAATATTACATAGCACTTCAATATTCATTTCTTTATTTCAAATGAAATTTTCCTGTTTCTTAATACATTGTTTAGCGTTAGGGAAAACCTCTTTCACTATCCCAATACACCTTTTCTGTTTTGGATTTTAGTGTTGCATCTTCCATCTTTGGTTAAAACCCTTCCTGGATATTTAAATTTTTGTGTCTAACTTTGGTATCTCTAATTTGCATGTTGGGCTGTTTATTTTGCTGGCAACAATACATTCTATCTTCTTACAATTGATGTTTAGTCCTTTTTTACTTTCCTTCACTACATTCTATAGGAGTTCCTGTAGTTTTCTTTCTATGTCTGATATCAACACTGTGTCATCTACGTATCTAATGTTTATAAGATTATGACTGTCAATAATGAATCCTGGTGGGACTTCTAATTCTTACTGAAATAAACATTTTCTTAAGCTTCTAAAAAATTATACTCGTTCTGTGTGTCTTTCTCAATTAGTGTTTTTCTTTATCTAGCTTTGATTTCTTTTATATACCATACAAATATCGAATGCTTCCTTATAAGGAAATACTTAATATTACCATATAGACCCTTTCTTTTTACATCTAATAATACTGTATTTTAAGAAATGGATGTTCAGGTAAGTAAATGAATATCAGTGTGGAAAATGAAATTGGCATGCTGAGTTCAAATTTCAGGCTAGTCTGTTGCATGTCACACAAATATATTTTTATATCTTCTAAAGTTTACTTCAATTTTCTACTTCTAACATCTCCATCTAAACTCTGAAATTTTATTTACTATTTTTTATTTCTCAATAGATATGTTCATTCATTCTCCAGTTAACACTCTTCCTCAGTCAAGAGTAAAAGTTTATCCCATGTTTTCGATTTGGATTGGGTTTCTAGATCCTTCTAAACCTACTTCAACTCCATACATCTGATGTATCCACCTAAGCTCTGAAATTTTATTTACTATTTATTTTTTTTAATAGGAGTAGATATGTTTGTCTATTGTCTGATTCACATTCTTCCCTATTCTTTTGAACAGAAGTCGAGGTTTATCGCACATTTCCTGTTTAGGATTGTTTCCAGTTTCTTCTAAAGTTTAATCCAACTCTATGCTTCTAAAATCTCTGCCTAAACTCTGAAATTTTATTTACTGTTTATTTATTTTTCTTCAATAAGTGTACTTAGGCTTGCCTATCATTCAGTTTACACCCTTCCCTAGACTTTTGAACAGGTGGATAGGTTTATACCTTGTTTTTTGTTTAGGGTTGGGTTTCCAGTTCCTTCTAAATTTTTTTTTTTCACTCTTAGTAGTCCCCCTGCATACACACACACACACACACATATATATATAGTCATCCGCAGACAGGTCTGTTTCACTGTATCACTGCTTATCAGTACAGTTAGACAGCCAATTGCTTTTTATCCAGGATTGAAACCTGACCGAACTGGCGTCAGTTGGCGATTCTACCTCTGAGTTATGGGCGCTCAGTAAAAGGAGGCAGACTTTTTAGCGTGTATATTATCATTATACATGCCCAATAGCTGAGGGTGTTCTAATTCATTGCTGAATGAACATATATATATATATATATATATATATATATATATATATATATACAAAAGGAAGCAGCTTGATAAAATCTTAAATGAGATCCTATTAATATTGATAACTAAAATTTAAATATTAAAACTGATCCAGCCAGATGGCTCAATTTAATTAAAGTTATTTATTTACACACCCAATATATATATATTAAATATAAAAAATCTCAAATTTTCAAAGATTGTATTTTAACAAGTAAAACTTTGCATCATCAGCTATCTTAATCATCATGGTAAAATGGTTATTTTACCATGATTAAGATTGCTGATGATGCAAATTTTGCTTGTTGAATAGCCATACGATCTTGTAAAATTTGAATTTTTTTCTGTGCAATATATATATATATATATATCCATCTCTTTCCTGTAAGAGTAAGTATGATTGGAATTTCAGGATGAAAGTTCTACTTTGGTAAATAGCAAGAAAATAATGGTAAATGCTTACAGGGTAACAAAATAAGGAAATAGATCTATGATAGGCTTCAGTTTGTAACCCCATCTGGAATTTCCAATAGACATGGACCGCCTTACAGAGATCTTGTTTCTATTGTAACATGCGCTTTCAAAGGTATGTAATCACATTGTCTTACTCACCATGTATACATCGGATATATTTGCATTACATGGAATTTTCTCTTGTCTGGCATTAAGCACTGCTTTCCAATTTTTTTTTTTAAGGAAATAACATCCCCTCAAAAAAAAAAGAAAATTGTGGGATGGGGTACTACACACTACTGTCCCTCAAACTGAAAAACCTTCTTCCAGTCTGTGTTTGTTGTTACTATGACAACTTGACGGGAGGTTTTGCTGCATTACACCATCAGCAAATCTCTTCCACTCTTCATCAGTAAGTGGGGCAAAAGAGAGGAAAAAGTAAAAGAGAGGGGAAAGTAAAAGAGGAGGAAGGCAGACTCACTCCATCATCATCATCATTGCTCATCAGTTTGTTGGTGACATTAATATTGATGGATTCAAGGCAGCCCCGACTGTTTTTACTCTGCTGACAACTGCAAAGCAGATCGACATATCTCAGTCCAGCTATTCCCATCTGCATATATTTCTGAGTTTATTTCAATATCTGGGCATGTTGGTTGGTCCGCATGTTGTTTTCTTTCTTTGTTTATGTGCTTCTATCAAAGTCAGCCTATGATCAAGTGTATCTCTGTGTATTAATCCTGATATACATGACAATGGATATCCTATGAATAAAAGCATATATTTTATTTGTATTTTCATGTGTGTTTATACTTGCATACACATGCACAGCAAGAGAGAATTTTGGCTTTAATTTAGATATATTGACAAGGTTTTAGAAAAGGATTTCTTGTTTTCTATAAAATATTAATCTTTTAATTTTTGCTAATTTATATCTCCCTATTGGTCTAAATATTATGGTGCAGTGGATATCAGCTCAGAATGAGGAATGGGAGAGCCATGTTCAAATTCCAGTTAAATTCGTTGCATTCACTTATGTGCAAATACCCTTGGGAAAGGTATTCTATATCCAGCTATGGGTTAAATAGCAGGACAGATTTGGTTCTATAGTCTTGTTTGGTAGCAATTCTATCTCAGAAAGTAATGGCAACCTACAGCAGAAAAACTCTCCTACTTAGTCAGTCATGTCTCTTTTGATGCATGATCGCCCAGTAACTGGCTGATATACAAACACACACACACACATATATAAAAATAAGATTCTTCAACGATAACTGTTAACTGTCATAACTATTACAATAATTAATGTGAAGATGAAGATATTTTATTCTTATATATTTTTATATATGCCAAAATTAATCCTTAAAAATAGACATATACACTAGGAATGCTGAAAAGTTAACATTATCTTCTCAGGAATGAAAGAATATATATATAATATTGAATCAGAAATAAGAAATTCAATTAGTTTGTAATTGTAAGACAACTTTGAGTTTTAGGATTTCTCACTCATTTTGACTTCAGAAATAATGTTTGCTTTGCTGTAAATTGAATTATATAAATTTTCATATATCAATAAGTTGCATTATTATTTTATGTTTAATGATATATATTGTCAGTCATGATTTTCCTTTTTATACTTACTGGAACTGTTTATTCGATTTTTAGCCATTTTTCTTTGCCTCTTTTTATTTTTTCTTCTATTTTAATGATAAATTATGTATATATATATATATATATATGTGTGTGTGTTTGTGTGTGTTGTGTCTATATTTAGGTATTTAGGTAGCATATCTTCATTCAAGCAAGCTTCATTGAATAATATAGACATATTATATCTATTTATATTATAATTAAGTTTGTCTTTGCAATTCACTCTTCAGAATGATCTTGGAGGAGATCAAAATTACTTGGGTTAACAAAAACTATAGCATTTGATGAATTTCATCTTAACAACAAGAAGCAAATTAGAGAACTAGAAAGGATTATTATAAGAATAAATAAAACTTAATGTGTTTATATATATATATATCTAAACACACACACACAGGGTGTTGCAAAAAAATGACATAGGTATTTAAAAATATAATACTTCATATTTACATGCTTTTCATTTTATTTTTTTTTATTAGAACTAACAAAGGGAAATTTCCCATTAAAAATGTCACTACTGAACGAAGAACCAAAATCATTGAATTTTATTTTGGATTTCTGCTAATTTTGATCATTGAATATATATAAAATATTATAGCTACTATGTTCTCATAATCTGACATGTCCCAATTATTTTTGGGGAAATACTTTAAGAAGCGTGTACATATCAATAAACTGCAGATAATTCAGCAACACAAAGATAACATCTGTGCAGAAATTCAAGGTTTTGCAGCTGGAGTTATTATCTCCTGTTATAGAGAAGGTTATCAAAAGTGTGTGACTGTATGAAATTGAAAATGGAGAATATTTATGCCATCAACTTTTTCATAAATAAAATAGGAAACATATTTGGAGTGTTTAAATTTTCTTTCTGTATAAAATTATATTTTCATGTTGAAATTCTAAGGTGACTTCTGGGATACCCTATATATATATATATATATATATATACTCTACAGTTAAAAAAAACACTCTTAGAGTTAGCATGGAATGAACTTGACAAAAGAGTGAAGACTTTCCATCCAAGAAATGAAATAGAGCTCTTGGCATTGTTGAAAAAAAGAATGGTATCAATTATCAAACTTATACTTTGAGAAACTTTTGCAAAAAATGCAAAAAATTTGTGCTGCAATAATCAAGGCTAAAGGAGGATATTTTGATGAGAGCAAAATTTAATCATAAAATGCTTTTTTTTCTTTTTGTCATAAAAAAATTTCTAATAATCATGTCTCTTTTTTTTTTTTAACCATGTAGAATAATTTTCTCTTATTTAAAGTACAAAACAACTACTTTTTGGACTAAGTTAAAAATATACCAAGGGTTTCCTCATACTTTTGAACTGTAGTGTGTACATATATATATATAATCTCCTATAAAAATTTAAAACAGCTATCATTATTGTCAACAACAACAACTCACCTGAGAATCAATATCATTTATGAATTCGCATGTCCTTTAAAGAACTGTGTTCCTGATCAAACCATGTTCAGACTCCATACCACTACACGTCTATCAAGAAGACTCAGGTTATACCTCTTTGACCACAGCTCAATAAGGACTCATTTAAACACACATGAAAACCAACCAAAATCTATCCGCAACACACTTGTAGAAAATACAAGTATAAAAGCCTCATCCATGTGTAAAAAAGTCTAAAAATAATGGAAGCATTAATAAGAAATGTCCTGAAAAGATACACATGCAAGAAAAATTGACTTAAAAGTTTAATTGCAGTACTTTGTCAGTTGTCTTTAATGAAAGTCTTATAAAAGAGGATTGCTACCCAAATACACACACACACACACACACACACACACATATTTATAGTTTTAATATAAATGCTAAAATTGTGATAATAGAAAACTAATTGGAATTAAAGCATTTTGACATGCCAAAACCTTGCATAGCTATACATACACTTATAAAAAGATCAGAAATACAATTAAGTATGCATAAACATATGTTCTATTTAGAGTTATTATTAAATATGGCTGGATGCATGGTTAGCATAACAATTATTAACACAGAAAGTGGAATTAGTGAGCCAAGTTCTATTTCCAACCTACTTAGTTGCATTCACTTTAACACTAAAGAGTAAGGCATGGGTAAAATAGCAAGGTAGACTGGGCACACTAACCTTAGATAGTAGCTATTTTAGGAGAAGGACAACTGAATTCCAAAACATCAAGAAGGCAACAGAAAACAACTCCTAAGAAGTCGAAACAATATAATAAAGATAATAAAGAAAAGGAATCTGTGTGATGCCATGATCAATTACATCATGAAATGATAGATATGGCTGTATTATAGAGAATTATTTTCTTCGTGCTGCATTTATAACTGTAGTACAGCAAAAACTATTCATCATAGTGTAATTTTTATTTGTACTAAGAAAAATTTCAAGTCTTATCATGTCAATGATTCATGAGAAAATTTCAATTAAGTATAATGTGGCAAAGAAATGTCTGTGCAAGGGAAACAAATCCAAGTCTATTATCCATGAATTACACTCATTTACTTGATTTCATAAGAAGAATAAACAAGGAATAATCTTTGACCTTTCTGCATTCTTCTCCATCAGCCATAGTGCCATATGAGTGATAATACTTTAACAAAAATTGAGCTGAGTGATAACTAGGATTTGTAAATAATAATATCAATTCTGTAAATAAGAAGTGACTTGATGTTGAGTATAAGGCTACCAAAGACAGTATTTATACAAGTAGTTTTAAATAAATTTACAGCTGAAACTCCAAGATATAAGGTTCTTGAATACTGATCAGACAATTACTTAGCACAACCTTATATAGAATAAAGATAAAATCATGACCTCCAAAAAGTAGTAAAGTCTCCCTGAAAAGGGAATTTTTTCTCTGTTCTGCTTAAAATATACATAGAGGGTGTTAACAAGTTTTTAGTCTGATCCACTCTCCAGAATCTAACCAAGGACCAAATATCTTAATTATTTTTCCCTTCACGGCCTGGTTAAGAACTTTTTGACACCTTTGATATGCAAATTGCATCTAGGCCCTTAGAGAATGCATGAAAAATTTTTTGGCCATGTTTTCAAAAGATTCTCTGTTTTTAACCCTTTAGCACCCACCCCATGTTCAATTTTCATTGCCACGATTATCTGTCATCTGTCTGTTTCAGGCATATTAGTTCGTCTTTAGACATTCTCTGAATCCAAAAGAGACATGACTAATTTTGTCTGAGTCAGCATTCAACCTCTCTACAAATTTGAAGTGTCTCTTGAGCAAGATTTTGCATGCATGCATGCATGCACACACATACACAAATACCAATATATATATATATATATATAGAGAGAGAGAGAGAGAGAGATTTTCCACATCCCCTGTCATCTGGAACGGATGTGGTAGTGTTTTGATGTCATGTTTCTCTTATTATCAGCCAACATCATTGTGGTATATAGAAATAATAAGGAAGGAATTTTCAATTGTAAAAATCAAATAATAATATGACATTATCATGAAATTCACCAATTACAAATCAAAAGTTCTATTTATTATGGTATACAAGTTTATATAAAAACCATATTATCCACTACATAATATAGACTTATAAATTGGCAAGGAACATTTTAGATTAAAAAAAAGACTAGTAATGCTCAATTGATGATTTAAACATACTTTTATATTCCTATTTTTAATGTTATTTGGATTTGTTATCATAATTTAATATTTTATAAAACATTAATTGATATTATGTAAAGTTTATTTTTTTTAAACATATGAAAAGTTTTGCTTCAGTTTCATAATTGATATGAACTTTATGACTATGCTTTTATGCTGCCAATCTCAGTAAAAGAAATCACAATTTTTCTTGCCAATATCTAATTTATTTGACTATTGATGATAGATACAGACAATAAATCAAATAATGGGATGATTATTTGATTTTTGAAATAAAAGAGACAAAACATATATTTCTAACATAAAAAAAAATTTGTTTCACCATTGGACATGAATCTTATATGTTTTGAGTCATTTATTTCCTTAGCAGTAATATCTCAGGGACAAGAATTATTTCTTGATGCTTTGTTCTTAATGTTGTTATCTCAGAAAGAACGAAAAGATTGTTGTTCTTGAAAAACTTTCCTTGTTTACATTTTTTTATCAATTATGAAATTAAAAACATTAATTTACTTCAGTCTAGACTTTTTATCAATCTATCAACTGAGTGTTTGTATTGTACTTTAGTCTATAAAATAATTGTTTAGCAAACAGGCTTAAAGTATCCATAAGCAAATTCAAGTTATATAATAAATTTGAAGTTAAATCTATCATTGCTAAAATGTATATATTCATTTATTTCAATATTATTAATTCTTAAAATTAATAGGTTTAATGTCAAATAGTTTCTTTAGATAAAGGAAAAATCTGAAATCAGTAAGTTAACTAAAAGAGTTGATCAAAAGAATGTTTTTCGTTTTTCTCTAAGAGGAACAGTTATTATCATACTAGCAGTATAGGCCGGCGTTGCTCAGGTGTAATGAAAGCTTCAAAACTAATCCATGGTCCTGGAGCTCAGACTAAAGAATATTTGTGTTAAGTTTGGTGAGAATTGGATAAAAATTGTGGATCTGTATAAAGGACATACAGACAGGTAAACAGACACACACACAAACATCTTGCCTTTTATATATATATATATATATATATATATTATCAATTTTCTGCACTATTGTAAGAACTGCAACCTTGAAACTTCTGAATATCGTTTCTTACGTCTTTGTCTATTAGTGTATCAAATTTGATTAAAATCGGACCATTCCTTCTATAACACGATTTTTTCAATTATTGATTTTCTATATTTATCGAGGGTACCTTGACACAAAACCTAGCTAAGAACACTCGCAGACACTTATAGTACAACTGTGTAAATTTTCAAGAAAATTGGTTCAGCCGTTTTGGAGTCTATAGGTAATGGATACACACACACACAGACAAAGTTCCATTTATAAATAAGTTTAGATTTAGATTAGATAGATATTTTTGTCTGAGAGGTATTACAGATTTTACAAGTTCTTAACCTTTAACCTTCTGCATTATTATTATTACTTCCCTTTCCACAGCATTTTTTTCAAGGCCTTAACATTAATTTCACGCAAATATGTTTTCTGTTACCATAACAGGTGATGAAACACATCTATAAAATTCAGATTATGTTTCAGAGATCAGAATCACCTTCAGTGGCAGGATAAACATTTTGTACAGCAAATGAAGTTACATACACCATAATAAAGGTTAACATATTAAAGTGCAGGTTTATAAGATTCTGAAGGTTTATCTTGAAGGACTTTCCCAGGGTATGTAGTGCATCAACCAACATGGCTGATTATAATTGAGTAGGGGATATCTGTACCTGATGAGAATTGCATTCCATATAAGAGACATAGTCTGATGATCAAAAATAAAATGAACACTGGGATGGAGGGGCACCAATTTCTAACAAGTGGTTTGGTTTTTAATTCTGAAAATTTCAATACGTCTAATTTCCTGTAATGCATTTCACACATTTTAGATTGTAAAACCCCAGCATCTGTTTGTTTGTTTGTTTGTTTGTTTGGTGTTTATTTCACACCAAGGTGGCTCCCTGGAATTTTTTCCATTTAATTATTTCTTTTCAACGTCAACTGCAGCAGCAACAATGTGAAGTGATGCCAACAGAGTAGGTTTTGTCTGAAACTGCCGACTGAAAAACCAATGCCTATTTTTCTTCATGAATTGTGTGATTGCAATAAATCTTTGACATGTTTAGGGATGCTGTCATTTGTGAGAGAGGTGGTGGGAAAAATAATCATTAATTCTGGAAGGGTTCAGTTAGATTTTCAGGATTAAGGAATGAGAATAAATAAATAATAATAATGATGATGATGATAATTATGCTAATAATAATAATAATAGTAGTGGCAGGAGAGGAAAGATGGTGCTAGTTGAGGTTTCGGTGAGGGTGATAGTGATGATGATGTTGCATTATTATTATTAGTAGTAATAGTATGTATGTATGTATGTATGTATGTATGTATGTATGTATGTATGAGGGATACTGAAAAGTCCTTAGAGTATATAAGAGATTCCAAACAAAATTCTGATATCTGGTCCTTTGGTTAGATTTTGGGGAGTCAGTTTGGCTTAGAGCACCTTTTCATATGTGTATGTATGTATATATATATATATAAAGGTGCTATATGTATATATCAGTCAGTTTAATGCCATACGTGGTACACACTTTGGGCAATCATGTCTCAAAGGAGCAGAAGATTATCCTGCAGTAGGTTGCCATTGCTTTCTGTGGTAGATCGGTTGCCAGCCAAGGCTATAGAACCCAATCTGATTTATTATTTAACCTATAACTGGAGGGAAGAGACAGGTTATTACCTATCCCAAGGGTATTTGGGCGTAAGTAAATAGGAGGAACTCAACTGGAATTTGGCCTCGGCTCCCTGATTTGTTGTTCCAAATCGATATCCACTGCACCACCATTCAAGCATAAAACCATCTGTTGTCACTTGGTGTTGACTGCAGTGTCCACTTTCATATTTACATACACACAATATCTCTGATATTATGCACTTGTACCTACCATACATATATATATATATATATATATATATATATATATATATATATTGAATACTACCAAAATCTATAAAATTACTAGAAATTTACAAATTTCAAGACAAGCAAAAACTTTCAAGAAAGCACTCAATAAAGAACTGGAGCAACAGTAGTCAATAAACTGGAAATTAGTTGAAAATAAGTCAGTTTAACCATATTTATTAACTGACTATACACACACACACACACACACACATATATATATATATATATATATATGGTAATATTTTTATTATAAGTTTATCATAAAAAGTTTACTGCAACACAGGAGCCATTGTATTTCAATACTATCTTATTAGCAACTCATCAGGCAGTAAATTGTGTTTTTATTATAAACTTATAATATATATATATATATATATATATATATATATATATATATATATATGTAAAAACATATTTTTCAGTATATGTCTGCATCTTGAGACAAATATGTACATTACTTATTTATCTATGTGTATACAAGTATATGCAAATTTAGTTTCGGAAATTACAAGGCACAATTGTACAAATTTAGATAAATTTCCATCTAACCTGTGAACTTTATTCACATTTTATATTTACATAAATTGATGAAATAGGGCAACACCACTGAGTGATAATTGTCTGTAAGTTAATATCGCAAGTTATTTCTCAGAAGTTCAGCCCTCATTAAGAATCCTTTTACTTTGCACTTGTACCAGGCTTGGCTAAGCTTTATATAATGAGATGAACTACAGTAAATATTTGATATAAAACTTGACACATGATATCGATGTCCACTCATTGGCCTGTGCACTGAGCTAATCATCTTTTTATCAACAGAACTGGTATTCTTTAGGAAAGAAAAGAAAACTTGGTACTTCCTGACTGTCTGCACATAACAAGAGTGCTTACAAATAGAAGAGAAGAGAAAGTAAACATTTACTAGTCATGATGACTATGATGAGAATCGGGCAGGATAGATTTATAGAATGTCTAATGAAAACATATTTTATTCATTTGTAAAACAGCACTTCTTTAAACATCAATTGATTTGGTAGATTTGTTATGTGTCTATAGTTTTTTATTTGTATAATTTTTTTTTATTTTTAAGAGAAATAGCATTTCTTTATTTTTATGAGTTTTTCTAGAAAAATTTTCTATTTCCTGCTAGTTTCAACTGAAAATGTTATATATATATATATATAGAGAGAGAGAGAGAAAGAATAAAAATATAGTTTTAGGTATGCTAAACTTATGTATTGGAGTGCTCAATATCAGAAATAGAGCATAATTAACTATAAAAGTGAACATTGAGATCAACATTCAGCACCATCAGTGTATTTTATGCTTAAATGCAATCTTCAGGCAATAAACTTTGCATTACATGACCTAAAGATTACATGAAACAGACTATCACTTGTAGGTGATGTCCACTTTTATATATATATATATATATATATATATATATATATATATATATATATTCAAGAAATCTCTGGAAGGCACATAATTTTCTAACAAGATTTCTCAAATATTCAGGCTGATAGATGTAAATAAATAAATAAATAAATATACTGTTCAATAAAAAAAGCAGAGCATCTAGTCAAATATAAGTATCCATAAAAAATAACATTTAAACAAATAAATTTGTAAATATTTCGGATTTAATAAATTTCATAAATTATGTAATATATAGATGGGTCATTCTATGTCAAATCAACAAGAGTCTGACCATCACTGGCACAGATTTTTTTCAAAATAGTCACAAAGTTTAAATATTAATAACTCAGTAAGATTTTTTGCTTACAAATCTAAATTATATACCATTTTAAAGTACTTTGAAAGATTTAAAAGGTCATCTATCTATTTTTTGTTTAAAGGTCAAATAAGATAATCTGACCTTGACCTTAACATTTGACCTTTAATTTCTCAAAAAGCATATCTTTATTTGTTTTATGTTTGACAACAAAATTGTCTGCCTTATGGCAAAATATGTACAAAATGTTGTGATGGACTTTTGAACATGGCCCGAGTAACAAGTGTTTTTTTTTTTTACCCAGTTAGGCCAAATTCAAAATGGCAGATTTTGCTATTTGCCACTGTATGCTAACATTTTCCTTTCTCCCAGTATGGTCAAATTGTATATCATTAGAAAGCTCTTTGAATTCTGATTAATTTTCACATAAGACTTATGATCATAAAATCAACAGAATTTGTATTGTGGTTAAATGTTCACCTATTAGGTGGAAAATAAACAACCTTATTTTTGCCTTTGTTGACATTTTTATACAACAAAATATGAAAAGTGACGTAATGAAAATTATTATTTTAAGAAGCGTCATAAAATAATGTTAAGATGTTTTGTAGATAAAATCTTCTATAAAATTTTTATTGAGATTTCCTTCTATAAAACAAAATCCTCCATCAAATTGCTACAATTTGAGTCGTCAGCCAAGTAGCAGTTTGATGTTGCTTCATTGTATATAACAGCAGCTATGCATTGGTGGTAATATGTTAAATAATATTGTTAATCTTGAGTCAGTATACCAAGATGAGCCCCCACAATCATCAGATTGATATTTTGTACAGACACAGACATTGTGTGTTCCAGTGCCACCTGCTAGGATATATTCTTTCGGTCTGAACTTGGCAAATTTTAAAAAACTAATTGTTTGGATTTTTGATTTTAAATAATTGGTATGCCTCTTTCAGGCTACAGAGTACAAGATACCTTTGTTCCTGAACTCTTTTACTTTTCATTAAGACTGTCTCATTATTATTTTTAGCAGGTATTACTCTACTGACTCCTTCACTCTAATAAAACAGAACAAGTTTGTCAATTGTCTTTTGTGAGAATCTAAATTTTCAGCTTTTTGGCTTGTCTTGCCGCCTGTGTTGTGGTGCCAAATCCTACTTTAATTCTTTGTATTTCCAACTTTTTTGAAGTATTATCAAGATTTATACTTTTTGGGACTTCTTTCCACAAGCTGCCAACTTTTCTTTTAATTGTGTAATAATTTCACTTTTTTCATATCTTTTGTGCTCTTCTATACTGCTAGATTCAATCAGTTTAATTTTTTTTGATACTGCTCTCTTAATTTTTCTTGTTTTTTTCCCCTTATAACTAGTTTCTTCATCAAGTTTTTGATGCTGCATTGGTGATTATTAAATACTAGTAGTATGAGTTAAAACCAAAATTATAAAATGTCTCATCTCATTGTTTTGCAATAAATAAATTTCACTCACTGAGAATTTGTCAGGAATAATTGTTGTATTATTACACCAACATAATTTTAAAAAGCAGGATATAAAATTAAAAATTACTTATCACAGCTGTTTTGATTTTCCTGTATTGGTGAAGAATCCCAACTACTATGAAAAGCCACTAATATCATTACAGTCTAGATAGTAGGTGGCTTGTTTCAGAAGACCAAGCTTATAGGTGCCAATTTAATGTCATTTTGAGGACAGTTTTTTTAATAGAATATTTTATTATTTTATGACCAGCACATATTTTAACTTATCAAAAAGTTAAAATGAAATAAAGTAATTATGGTTTTAGATATTGTAGTGACACTGGCAAATAAATATGCGTAATTTGCATAAGTGCAAGAGAGAGCCTATATAACTCGTCAATGAGAATAAGTATGGACAAGCTTAGCAACTGATTAGTGCTAAACCTCACTTCACATCAGATATTAAACAAAATCATCCAGTTATAGGAAGAATGAGTTTACTTGTAACTGTTAATCATATTTATAAAAATGTAAGCATAAATGTTTAACCACAAATTTCTGTTGATTTTATGTCATAGTTCTTATGTGAATATAAATCAGCATTTAAAAAAACTTTCTAAAGATATACAACTTGACTATACTGGGAGATATAAAAATGTTAGCATATCATGGCAAATAGCGAGAAGTCTTTTGCTCAACTGCATCCCACACATTATAATCAATAGGGTTGTAGTCTGAAGAATTAGATATAAGAGGTAATGTGATCACAGAAATTGTTTAACAGCCATGACAGGGTTCTCATCCTTGTGTGGCATGGTGCAGAGTCCTGTTGCCAGACACAGGATCTTCCAGCAGCCACTTTCCTAATGCTGGGCAACACTACCTCCTCAAGGCACTTGATGTATGTCTCCATGTTGATTCTGAGGCCCTATGGAAAGATGAATGGAGTCATAACATCGCCATCACTAATGATCACTCCAAATATCTTTGTAATCACCATTAGACTCATATAACTCTTTCTGAATCCTCTGCACTGTCCTCAGATTGATACCCAAACACTCTGAAATATTCATATTGTAGCTTCCAGCACAAATGCCAAGCAGTACAGCATACTGTTTCTAAATTTCTGGTGGAATAAATTGCTCTTTTTCTCACAGATGGTGCTCAACTGACCCTACTATAGTGTGTAATTAACAAAATCAAAATCAAACAACACATCCATTAAAGTAAAAATGTAAAATGGCAACAATTTACTCATCACATCTTATAGTTATGAAATGCTTTAAAATGACCAAACTATACAGTTAGAGGTTATTGTGTCAACCAATGTTTTCACAATTAAATTAATATAAAGACACCAATGTTGATAAAGTTTTTAGGTTTAATTATATCCTAAAAATGATGCCTACATTGATTAGTTAATACCAATTTTATTCTGAAAGCATTGGTCTTCATAATAAAATCTGATACACTGTACATCTGATTGTAGATATATCTCTATATAAAGCTACTGTAAACAAACAAATTTCTGTTTTTACTTGTCTATACCTCAGATATATACTTGAATATATACTCACTCAAACACAGCTTCCAACAACTATCTGACTTTTTTCCCTTGCTTTTAAGAGGATAGAAGCATCATAAAGAACACTTCTTTTTTGTATAAATGCATCCATTGACAAAGAGAAAACTGCTCATTTTCAATAGACAGAAATTTGGCAGCTTTTACTTCCAGGACAATATCTTGCTAAACAGCTTCCAGAATTTCTCAGTTTTTTTTATCTTTTTTATTAACAGATATTTTACCATTTCCCCCACCATTTTACTGATCATATTTTGTTCAGCTGTGTTTTTATCTATGACAACAACACTACTTGAAATGAAAATGCTATCAGAGTCAGTTACCATTGAAATAGCATTCTCTGTTGCTTCTCAATATGTAGATTATTCTGAGGAGAATTTACATGTGAGACATTCTCTATTGCCACAGAGTAAAGGTATTGGCTTCTTTGGGGTTCATTATCATTGTTAAACAAAAGACTTGAGGGCATCTTTACCATAGGAAAGCTATCTTTTTTTCTTCTTTACCCTGCATCTTAAATCAATACTACTCCATTTTCAGATCAGTTAAAAGAAAAATACTATAAAGAATCAGATAACAGCAAATTAGAATCAGTTAAAAAGATGGAGACTATAAACATATATCTTGTGGCCAATCAAACTAGATTATTGGTTTAAAAAAATACATGGCAGCCAATCAAAATAAAGAATACAAGACTAGCCAATGAATATGAATTAGTGTTCTTATGTTTTATTACAGCAAATCAAAATCATGGAAAAAGTAAGAAATAAACAAGATTTCAAAGTTGAATGATATAAAGTGACATTTATCTAAATTGAATAAAAGGGTTAATGCTATACGCTATACATAGACATGAAGCAACCAATCGAAATAAAAATGAATGTAATAAAAGCTATGTAGGAACCAATCAACTTTAGTTGAAAGAGATTATATAATGTATTAACCAATCAATATTTATCAAAATAGTCATGGTTTTTTTTTTTTACTCATTCAGAATTGATCAGACATTTCTAAATTGATTTTTTGTATTGTAGTTCAGTGTAATAGTGTCCTAATAAAATATTTTTTTTTAATATTGATATTTTTAACAACTTATATTAACCACTCAAATTTCAATAAAATTTTGTCTGTTTTTTCAACGATACTTTAACGCAGCAATTACCTCTTTAAAAGAAATGATTTGAAAAATGATGCTAGTTTATTATTCAATGAAAAATGCCTTACACATGTTTTTTTTCTCTCTGAATTGATGTACAGTATAGAATCAATGTTAGGGAACAACTCAACATTTATGAAATATTGCTTTCTAATGTAAATTATTCAGGCACTGAACATGTCAGCAATGATGAGGTTTTGGAGAGGATGGAGATGAAAAGGAAATTAATACTTAGCATCAGGAAAATACAGCTGAAGTTCCTGGGACATGTAATGAAGAAGAAGGGCTTGGAGAATCTGATACTCACAGGTCAGATAGAGGATGGCAACGAAAAGGAAACTAATACTTAACATCAGGAAAAGACAGCTGAAGTTTCTGGGACATGTAATGAGGAAGAAGGGCTTGGAGAATCTGATACTCACAGGTCAGATAGAGGATGGAAACAAAAAGGAAACTAATATTTAACATCAGGAAAAGAGAGCTGAAGTTTCTGGGACATGTAATGAGGAAGAAGGGCTTGGAGAATCTGATACTCACAGGTCAGATAGAGGATGGCAATGAAAAGGAAACTAATACTTAACATCAGGAAAAGACAGCTGAAGTTTCTGGGACATGTAATGAAGAAGAAGGGCTTGGAGAATCTGATACTCACAGGTCAGATAGAGGATGGCAACGAAAAGGGAACTAATACTTAACATCAGGAAAAGTCAGCTGAAGTTTCTGGGACATGTAATGAGGAAGAAGGGCTTGGAGAATCTGATACTCACAGGTCAGATAGAGGATGGCAATGAAAAGGAAACTAATACTTAACATCAGGAAAAGACAGCTGAAGTTTCTGGGACATGTAATGAGGAAGAAGGGCTTGGAGAATCTGATACTCACAGGTCAGATAGAGGATGGAAATGAAAAGGGAACTAATACTTAACATCAGGAAAAGTCAGCTGAAGTTTCTGGGACATGTAATGAGGAAGAAGGGATTGGAGAATCTGATACTCACCGGTCAGATAGAGGATGGAAACGAAAAGGAAACTAATACTTAACATCAGGAAAAGACAGCTGAAGTTTCTGGGACATGTAATGAAGAAGAAGGGCTTGGAGAATCTGATACTCACAGATCAGATAGAGGATGGCAACGAAAAGGAAACTAATACTTAACATCAGGAAAAGTCAGCTGAAGTTTCTGGGACATGTAATGAAGAAGGGCTTGGAGAATCTGATACTAACAGGTCAGATAGAGGGAAAGAGAGACTGGAGAAAACAATGCATAGCATACTTAATGGGCTTGACCAAATGAATGGTAGAGAAGGGTTTGGGAGAAGTAATAAGAGAAAGGGTGTTAATAGCTACAAGAGAAAAGGAGATGTAGAAGACCATGATCACCTACACCCTGAAGGGACATGGCACATAGAAGAGGAGGAAGATCTAGTATTTTTAAATAAATAAGTAGAAAATATTTGTATTGATTTCAACTGGATAAAATTTAAAGATAAATTTGTCAGTTAACATAGTGGAAAATTTAAAATATTTTAACTAATGCCTTCTCCATGTCAGAAAAAATATTTTTTTAATTTTGTAAGACACTGGAAAGTGTGACAATGATATTCAAAAGTGCATTGGAATAATTAAAGATGCTTTTCTAAAGCTAAACAATTATTAAGAAACAGGAAAATTTCATTAGAAACAAAGAAAAGAGTGCTGAATTTGACAGTCATAAAACATACTCAAGGCAAGAAAAACAAAGGAAAACAGTAAGTTACCAACCTAACAAATTTGTGCAAATGGATGGCAGAACAGAGACTGAGACTGATGCTGAAAAGACCAAACTTACTAAGAGATACAAAGGATAAAAAGAAGTAGAGAACCATGATCAACCATGTTCTGAAGTGGCATGGCCTATCGAAGAAGAAGGCAAGAGGGAAACAGCAAGTAGTCAACTTAACAAGCTTGTTTAAATGGATGGGAAACCAGGGAATAAGACAGATAATAATAAAAATAAACATTTCCAAAAGCTACAAGCGGAGAGGAAATTGTGGAGAACCCTGATTTTCTCATCCTGAAAGGGTATCTAAATTTATTTATAAATGGAACTTAGTTTGTGTGTGTGTGTGTATCCGTTACCTATAGACTCTGAAACGGCTGAACCGATTTTCTTGAAAATTTACACAGTTGTACTATAAGCATCTGCGAGTGTTCTTAGCTAGGTTTTGTGTTGAGGTACCCCTGATAAATATTGAAAATAGATAATCAAAAAAATCGGGTTATAGAAGGAGTGGTTTGATTTTAATCAAATTTGATACACTCATAGAGAAAGACATAAGAAACGATATTCAGATGTTTCAAGTTTGCAGTTCTTACAATAGTGCAGAAAATTGATAATACATATATATATATATATATATATATATATATATATATATAAAAGGCAAGATGTTTGTGTGTGTCTGTTTATCTTTCTGTATGTCCTTTATACAAATCCACAATTTTTATCCAATTCTCACCAAACTTCACACAAATATTCTTCAGGATGAGTGTGAGCTCCAGGGCCATGGATTAGTTTTAAAGCTTTCATTACACCTGAGCAACGCTGGGCTATACTGCTTGTAGTATATAAAAAGAAAGCAGAAATCTTTATAATAATTTAAGTCTTAAAGAAAATGATATCAAAAAGAACACTTCTACTCAAAAACAGAAAGAAACAGCTGAAGTTGCTTGGATACATAATAAAGGAGGTGGGCTTGGAAAACTTGACCCTCACAGGTCATATTGAGGCAAGAGAGATTGAGGAAAGCAGAAAACCTGCCTGACAAGTTTGTGTGAATAGATGGCATGAGGTTGGCAAATATTGCTAAGAGCCACAAGTGGTAGGAAGCTGTGAAGAGCCTTGATCACCCATGTCCTGGATAGACATGGCACACAGAAGAAGGAAAAGCAGGCCTTATAACCGAGTTATCTCAGGATGCGTCTCAAAATGGACTCTGTAACAAATTGATTTTGTCTAAAAATACCTCTTGCACTTTTATATTATATCAGAATTCAGTCTTCCGAAACAGACTGAAGATTATTTTGTAGACCTTTACTAATTTCAATATTTTACTTTAGGTTGAATATACTGTGGCCCTCCAGTTTATCATTGATTTGAGTTCTGATTAACACTAGTTACTACTTCCTCTCTTACTGACTTAAGTGAAGCTTTTCATTAATAATACTCGCCTCTGAACAATTCTTCTCATTATATACTTATTTTCCTGTGATAGACTCACTGTAAAGTGGCTGAATCCTTTTAACTTAAGATACTTTTCAGTTATTTTACAGTTCCTATGTATTACTTTCTTTTATGCATATTTAATTCTCATTATATCAGTGGCAAAAAATGTAATTATAACAACAAGTAAAAGGTGCATATCAATGAATTTAGTATATAAGATGTAATATGTGAAAACCAACTGGAAGTTCAAAATTTTATTGTTATCAACATTTCATTTAGTAAAAATATATTTTCATAACAACAGCTCTGATGAACTTCTTTCCCTGGTTCTCTGATCATGTTGTGGTACAGTAGATATTGGCTTGGAACGAACTTAGTTCGAATTCCAGTTGAAATCCTTGCATTCACTTAAATACCCGCAATTACCCATGGGAAAGATATTAATCCATCTCTTCTCTCCAGTTATGGGTTAAATAATAGGACAGATTGGGTTTTATAGCCTTGGTTGGCAACCAGTCTACCTGTTGGGGATCACCCCTTTTTGGATACAAGAATGGACTCGCCGATGTGTACATATAATCCTGCCTATACAGAGAGCAGGAGTTGAGGAGTAGTTGTGAAGGACAGTTTATTATTATGGCAAACTTATTACTTAGAAACACAGTTAGGATTCTTGCTTTTTCCGAGGATATTAGTGTTAAGTCAATGAGATAGATTTGGTCAGAATTTGTACTGATTCCACTTTCCGCATCAGTAATCATTATGGAACATTCACATGTCGAATATACAACATTTTGTTGGAAACAAAGGAAAGAGTGCTCAACTGTTATGTAATATTGATTATTTTATATTGCAATGAATGCTGGACAATCTTCTCCCAGTTAAAGAAGAGGCTTGAGACAACAGATGTGGTTTAAGAGAAGGATGCTGAGAATACCATAGACTGAACATGCAGGTAATGAGGAAGTTTTAAGGAAAATAGAAACAACAAGGACACTTATACTTAGAATCAGTAAGAGATAGTTGAAATTTCTAGGATACAAAATGGAGAAAGAGGATTTCGAGAATCTGACATTTTAAAAGCAAGAGGAACAGAAGAAAACAGCGAGTAACATACCTAATGAGCTTGTGAAAATAAATGGCAAAATGGGTATGCAAGGATAGCGAAAAGACAAACTTTACTAAGGGCTACAAAGAACAAGGAGTTGTGTAAAGCTCATGATTGCTCCCATTTTGAAGGGACATGGGGCATTATTTAGAAGAAAAAGTGTTTCTACATTATTGCTATACAGCTCATTGATTTTATTTTTAAGTACAGTCATAAAATGACCATTTTTCCTAGGTTTATCACTTCCTGCTTATTGTACTTAAAATAGAAGTTGCATTACATATGGAACAATAGAATAACAAAAAAAATCAATCAAAAGGAGGCATGTGTCAGTTCAGATCAAGAGTTTAGTATATTCAATAAATAATGGTATACAATTGATTCCAGTTAAATGGAACATCAGTGACATGGAACAGTTGCTTAGTTGGACCAATTATGCAAAAACAGAATAAAATGTTCTCTAATATTTTGTACATTTTAGCAAATTGTTTAAACAGAACTGTCACTTAAAGGGGCCAAAATTCATAAGTTTGACATGTTTTGCTTCTATAAAAGCTGAAAAGTGGTTACTGCCAGTGATAGGGTTATCAATACATACATGTCAAGCAAAAGAATTTAGCATCTACTACAAAGTGAGATGTCTCAAAAACTATTTATAAATATTATGTGTTGATTTTATATGAAACTAAAATGCAACAGGATTAGGTAGGTTTACTTATTGCCTGGTTTATGCCCCCTCCTCAGTCTTTTCAGCAGCAATATAAGGTTTTCTTTTGTTTCCTGTTTAGGATTAGGTTTCTAGTTTCTTCTAAAGTTTACTTCAGCTTTATAGTTTTAATGTCTCTGAAATTTTATTTACTATTCATTTTTCCCTTAATAGAAGTAAATAGGTTTGCCAATTGTCCAATTTTTTCCTCCTCTTTTATTTCCAATAGCCTCTTGCATCTTAGTGGCATTTTCGTCTTGCTTGGAAGGAATTGATTAAAACAACAAAAAAAAAAATAATAATAATGATACCAAATTTAGCCTTTTTGGTACTACTGGTTATCAGATACAATTTTACAAAGTTATGGTATTTCCTGCATTTCTAGTTGATCATGTGATGAGTATTAAACTGTGTATCAAGATACAGTACTAAATGTTTATAGGTGCATTCAGGCACCCCTGGACTTTAATCATGTGAAATTTGCAGAGACATTTCGGTGTTTCTGATCTTTGAGGGTTAAGCAAAATTCACTATTTCTCAAAATTTAGGAGGACTTTACTCTATTTCAGTTGAGATAAAATGAAATGCATGGTCATCAGCAAAAAGAGGTCCCCAAAATACCAACTACATGTCCGGGACACTAAAATCAAACAGATACTAAAGTTTAAATACCTGGGAAATATTCTAACAGAGAATGGAAAGTGCAATACTGAGATCAAAAGGTGGATTGGCATGGCCAAAGATGCATTTCACAAGCTAAGCAGACTATTGAGAGACAGGAAAATTTTGTTGAAGATAGAGAATAGAGTAGTGGACAGTTATGTGATATCTGTTCTCCTATATGGCAGTGAATGCTGGATGATCTCCTCAAGGAGGAAGGAGAGATTCAAAGCATCAGAAATGTGGTTCTACAGAAGAATGCTGAGAATAACATGGATAGAATATGTGAGCAACAATGAGAGAATGCAGATGAAAAGGAAACTTATACTTGCATCAGGAAAAGACAACTGATCTGTTTGGCATATTGTGGTGCAGTGGATATTGACTCAAAACAAGAAATCGGGGAGCTGAGTTCAAATTCCAGTTGAATTCCTTGCATTCACGTAAACACAGATACCTTTGGGAAAGTCATTAATCCATCTCTTTCCTCCAGTTATGGGTTAAAGAATAGGACAGATTGAGTTCTATAGCCTTGGCTGGTAACCAGTCTACTGCAGAAAGCAATGGCAACATACTGTGGGAGAATATTTTGCCCAATCAATCATGTCTCTTTCTAGACATGATCGCCCATGCTTGTATCACGTATGGCACTTAACTGACTGAATGAGAAAGAAGGGCTTGAAGAACATGATATTCACTGGATGGATAGGGAGAGAGAGACAGAGGAAAGCAGAGCGAGACCTACTTGATGAGCTTGAGCAGGTGACTGGCAAAGCAGGGAGAGATACCAAGTGGAAAAATATTAAGAGCAACACAGGGGATGGGGCAAAGTGGAAATACATGATCACCTATTCTTTTCTGAAAGGAGATATAAAGGAGATAACCAAACAATATCTACTTTTGATTTATACCTGTATCCAAATTTTATATTACGAAAGCAATCTTATCAAAAGCATTCACTAATTTACCAATTACTACCAATGAAAATAACATTTCCTATCAGTCAAAAATTGATACAGACTTCTTCTCAGAAGGCATTACTTGATTGATGCATTCATTATTCCTACTTGTGGATGTGTCTTGATGTTTTCTGTCTTTTTATGCATTTCCTCTGCTCTTTCATCGATAACTTTCATTCAATGTGTTCTGTGTATGCTCACTAAAAATACCGCAGACATCACTTAATTCTAACATTGTTCCCATTAGTGAAATTTTTTTAAAAGTCTATGTTTTCAATTTCAGGATAAATCACTTAAACTGTTTTACTATTATAAGTGTCTTACACAAATCTAACTAGCATTAAAGATACCCGCTGAAATACATACAAAAGCATTTATTTGTCTGTATGTATATATATATATATATATATATAGATCCATATTAATTTACTTACATAATGTTTCTTTCATTTATACTTATACACTAGCTGAAGTAGATGTCTACAGAGGGTAAAAATTGAAGACTGGTTATAAAAAGTTAATTTGTTAGCACTGAAGCTGAGCTCATCTCCATAATGAAACAAAGCATATTTAACTTTAATCCACATAATTACATATTCTAAACTGAAAGATATCAGACACATGAGAAATGCTTATTTTACAATCTTTGTTGTCATTGTTCAATTTCTTCACGTTTCCTACCTGTAAAAAAAAAAAATGCAAAATGGATTTCATTTGTTCTTGATGATTTTCCAGTGAAAAAAATAAATACTATAAGAAGTAGAAGATTATATTTTTGTTCTGTAATATAGTTTTTTCAAAGCACAAAGATTTTTCTAAACTTACACAGAATGGTTGCAAATGATAATTATTACTTTTAAAAATATATTTATGTAACAGAAAAAGGTTGGCTCTTTTCTCTATGAGTAACAAAAAAGAAAAAAATTCTTTCCAATTATATATGTGCACATTTCTCTAAAATCTTGTCCACCAGAAAATTTTCAGGTAAAATAAAAAATAAAATAAAAAGTAGATCTGAAAATCATTTTTGTAGATAATAATTGGATACTTTCCTGAGTTAGTTCTATTCTTTTTGTTTGGAAATTCTCTGTGCAAGGTAAGCATTATACAGAGAATTTTCAAATCAAAAAGATATGTAGATATACAAGTGATTATTCCTGATTGAATGAATGCAGAATGCAAAAAGGTTTGGCTACAAAATTCTGGCATCAGGGTGCTAAATATAGCATCAATCAGCTAAGTAATGAATTTTTTATTTGTATTAATCCTCTTTATGTGTGTGTGTGTGTGTGTGTGTGTGTGTGTGAATGGTCATACTAGCCATTTCCTGACAAGGAAACTTTTAGTTTTCCTTGACCAAGCAGCCAGTGCCACTGTTGGTTGAAATTTATAAAATCTTTCTCTTAAAAACATTTTTCTGAAAAATAGGTTTTTCGAGCTTCATAGCTGTTCTCACTCTTTCCAGTTTTGGTGGTGGCCTTGTTTCTAACCATTTGCTTGAAATAGTTTGGATTGTCAACATTTTGATTATATCATTATTTTCTCTTTGAGTTCTATGCGTTATTTATTTCAGCTGTTGCAAGTCTTCAAATGATGTGATTTCTGTTATAGCTCTTTGTGATTCTGAGAGCACCAGTTCGCAAGGTCTGAAGAAGGATGGCCCTTGTTGAAACCTATAGGATTCATTTACTCAAAGCCATTTTAAACCATTGATCTTAGAAATTGATTGTATATATCTGACATTTAAGATATTTGTGAATGAGTTTGGTGTCATGCAGTGTAATGTTACATTTTTTAAGATCTTATTAAAAATGTACTGAGACACGCAATGAGGAAGGAGTGTTTGGAGAACCTGATACTGACTGGCCAGATAGAAGGAAAGAGAGACAGAGGAAGGCAGCGGATAACATATTTGCAGGGCCTGATCAGGTAGATGACGGAACGGGGGTTGCCAGGTGTAACAGGAGCAAACATACTAAGAGCCACAAGGGATAGAGAGACGTGGAGAACCATGATCGCCTACGTCCTGAAGGGACAGGGCACATAGAAGAAGAATAAAGACAAGCATCTGATGATCAGTTTTATCAAAGCACAGATGGATTATGCTATGTGCCTGATTAGTCTGAAAATTTTAGTTATACATACGATTTTTACATTTTAACAATATCTAATCAGCATAACATCTCTCTCTCTCTCTTTTTCTATATATATATAGAGAGAGAGATAGACAAGTAAATATGGAAATATTGACAGGTCATAGATATATAGATGGGTCAAGGTACTGAATAGCCTCCTGCCTTAAAAGTCAATAACTACAAACTGGAGATGATTCATGAATTTATATACCTCAGCTCCAACAATTTGGTCACCCTCTCCCTAGACACTAAGATCAACAGATGGATTGAACAAGCTACTACCATATTCACAAGGCTCACCTTAAGAGTCTGTGAAAACAGAAAGCTTATTATGAACATCAAAATTGCATTCTGTAGGGCATGGATTGTCAGTGTGTTGTGCTATAGCAGACACGAGTGATGCTTCAGTGCCTTTCATCTTTGCTTTCTGGGGTGAATTCAGGGCATCAATTAGTCCAACTAATGGCATAGGTCTTACTCATGCCCAGTTACCCAGTTTCTGTGCCTTTTCCAACAGTGTCAGCTTCATTTGCTTGGACATGTACACTGTATGCCATATGGGAGGATTCAAACTGGCCACTGGCAAGAGATGTGACCTCATCTTTGCTTCAAAGATATCTGCAAAAGAGACACAACAGCAATGGACCTAGACCCCAAGAAGTGGGAAGACATTGTCCAAGATCGCTCATGCTGGTGATGCAATTTTCACTGAGAGCTGGAGCAAAGAGAGGGGAAACGGAGGCTTGCCAATGGGGAGAAGCATACTCAATAAAAGGAAAAAAACATGGCAGCATCAGAGGAGAACATCTTCACATGCATTCATTATGATCAAGACTGTCACTCCCATGTGAGTCTGTACAGTCATAACACATGCTGTGCTGTCATAAGCAGCTGTGACATAATTTTTTCTTGAATCCGACAGATGCAACACTAGATAGATATGAGCATTTTATAGATAAATAGATACGAACAGGCCATATAGATAAATAGATAGATACGAACAGGCCATATAGATAAATAGATAGATATGAACAGGCCATATAGATAAATAGATAGATATGAACAGGCTATATAGATAAATAGATAGATATGAACAGGCTATAGATATGAACAGGCTATATAGATAAATAGATAGATATGAACAGGCTATAGATAGATATGAAAAGAACATAGGTATGTATTTTTGCTGATAGCCCTACACACGCTTGTATCTCTATATATACATAACAATGTAAGTGAAAGAAATTGCTAATTCCAGTGTGTAAAAGATATATTTGACTATATATTTAAGAAGACACATTAGCATTTCCAGTTTTGTTTAGGTCTTTGAATGCCTTTATGTTTTTGATTTTGTTATCATGTTTCCACCAAAGATTCATTTCTTTTCTTACAAATTGATAGAAGATGAAGAATATATCTATTGAAACTTTGGGCAGCAACACCAAGAATGTGAATAAATTCAATTGTCCAAACAAAATTCGGAAACAAGATGTTAACAAAATCAATCTGCTAATCAATATTGTTTCTCTACAACGATGTTCTTCATAGTTTTCTCCATCCATTATAAAAATGTAAATCTATTTACGTCCATTGTTGAGAATTATATCTCATCTTCCACCTATGAGTGTTCTCCCTACCGGATGTTAGAAGTGTGAGCTTACAAATTGCTTCTTCATGTGTAGGGACTTTAAGAATCATATGTTGAGCATAGACTTAAATGTTCGATTTCCATTCCATTATCTACATACCATTTAGGTTGAATAAAAGCCCCATTGATTTTACATTCATTTTCTTCTTCTTGCTCAGAACAGGTGCAACCCTTTTTTTTTTAATTCTCATCTTTGTTGCAAAAATACTCATATATTTTCTTATGTAATTTTTTGCTCACATCTAAACTTATTTATAAATACAACTTTGTGTGTGTGTGTCCGTTACCTATAGACTCCGAAATGGCTGAACCGATTTTCTTGAAATTTTACACAGTTGTACTATAAGCGTCTGCAAGTGTTCTTAGCTAGGTTTTGTGTCAAGGTACCCCCCAAAAATATCAAAGATCGATAATCGAAAAAATCGGGTTATAGAAGGAGTAGTTTGATTTTAATCAAATTTGATACACTCATAGACAAAGACATAAGAAATGATATTCAGAAGTTTCAAGGTTGCAGTTCTTACAATAGTGCAGAAAATTTGATATCGATACCAGGAAATCAAAATTTGACTTATATCCATTCATTTTTCTTTCAGTCTACGGTTTCGCTTTAACTGGAAACAACTATTGCTTTTTAGTTTTTTGTGCCAACGTCCAAAAAGTCTGATCTCCAGGACCATAGATTAGTTTTAAAGCTTTCATTACACCCAAGCAACACTGGGCTATACTGCTAATTTTCTTATAAAGCATTCTGAGCTGGGCACATACAATCATGATATATTTAAGTACATGATGCTTAAAGACAACAAAAGATTTATTATGATCTTACTAGCAGTATAGCCTGGCGTTGCTCGGGTGTAATGAAAGCTTTAAAACTAATCCATGGTCCTGGAGCTCAGACTCTTTGGACATTGGCATGAAAGACTAAAAAGCAATAGTTGTTTCCAGTTAAAGTGAAACCGTAGATTGAAAGAAAAATGAATGGATGTAAGTCAAAATTTGATTTCCGGGTATCAATATGAAATAAGTTTTTTTTGTCATAAAGTGAATTTTGAAGGCTAAATAAGTTCTCTGAGTAAATGGTATCATGGCAGAGACTAAGAACAACAATTATACCTAGTTAGAGCCATACCCGAAGCAAAAACTAAAATAAAAGGGCTGAAAAACTGATTTTGATCCGACCCGGTAGGATATCGGGGTATCGATTTCCAATATCAAAGTCAAATAAGTCATCCAAGGATAGAACTGCAACCTTGAAACTTCTGAATATCGTTTCTTATGTCTTTGTCTATGTGTGTATCAAATTTGATTAAAATCGGACCACTCCTTCTATAACCCGATTTTTTCGATTATCGATTTTCGATATTTATTGGGGGTAACTCGACACAAAACCTAGCTAAGAACACTCACAGATGCTTATAGTACAACTGTGTATATTTTCAAGAAAATTGGTTTTCAGCAGTTTTGGAGTCTATACGTAACAGATACACACACACACACACACACAGACAAAGTTCCATTTATAAATAAGTTTAGATAATTACAGATTGATATTAGGAGGTCTGTTGAGGATTATTGTGTAAACTACTTTCATTCCCATGTAATTAATATTGTAAGGACCAATGTTTGAAGTAAGATATACATGATTTATTATACATACAAATAAATGGGTCTGACCTTGTCAAGTTTAACAATAGGTTTAATAGATTTCTCTATAATTGTTAAAAATAAGTTCAATAGATTTCCCTCCCAAAGTTGTAGGTTCAGTAGATTTCCCTATAAATGTTGACAATAAGTTTAATTGATTTTCCTACCAAATCTGACAAGTTTAATAGATTTCTCTATAAATGATCACAATAGATTTAAGTAAATTTCTGCAATAACAATAGATTTAATTTTGTTGATGCTGCCTGGGCAACTGAAATTTTTATAGGAGACTGTTTTTCATACAATCACTCACCCATCTTTTTGCTATCAAGTACTTTAACATGCTAGAGAAAGAACATTTTGCCAATATATCTGGCAGTGGGACAAAATACAGGATGAAGTAGATTAAGGTTTTTTCATTGGCTTTACTGCAAAGTGTACATTAATAGACTCAGCCACCAGAATTCAAATCTAGTCTATTTAAATTATTTTTCCCATAATAACTATTCACAATCTTATATTTTGTATATTCAGATATTTAAGTGTATAAAACCATAATCAAACTCTGACATTTTCAGGTCATTTGTTTTAAAATTTGTACATTTCCATTATTTAATATAAATTTGAATTTTAAAATATTCATTCCCATGAAATTTTCATTTATCTTTATTTTTGATTGATTAAAAAACAACTTTTAATGGTTAAATATTTCTCCGTTAGATAATCTCATTTCCAAAAATGTTAATGCTGAAAAATTCTATATTTATAATTTATATATTTGGAGATTCATGACAAAATCTAAAGAAGAATCTGCAGTGTTATTGGTCCTGATATGGCATCTTAGCTTTAATCATTTTCCCACTACCATAATGTAGCTTCCATCCACCTTTTCTATAAATACTTTCATGGTGGTTGTTCTGATGAACTTTCCTTTATGATATATAGACTTCATGAATTTAAGAGTAATTCTAGATTGCCAACAAGGTCTCATGATTTTACAGTTGAAATGACTAGATACAACCATAAGTTCTATGCTAACAGTTTCTTTTCTTGCTCTATTTGCTTGTTTAACACCTCCTTTGATGATTATAATTAAACTGTGAAAGTTTTCATCTACTGGTCAGTTCATCTGAGAGTCTTAATAAAAATAATGTGCCTTCCAGTTGGGTTTGAACCTGTGTTTCTATTTCAGACTGGTCACTCACAAAAGACTTTCATAGTGAAATAATGTTCAATAATATAATAATTATATAATATATAGATATATATATACAACACACACACACACACACACACACACACACATATATATATATATATATATATATATATATATGCAGGTTTCATTGAATAATATAGACAAGTTTTGTCTATTAATTTCAACGACATCACCATCAAGTATATCAGACGGTATGAACGGATCCTACACAAAATTAATAGACAAAACTTGTCTATATTATTCAATGAAACCTGCATTAATGAAAAAATGCTGCCAAAATACACACAATTTAAATATATATATATATATATATATATATATATATATATATATGGAGAGAGAGAAAGAGAGACATAGATAGACACATTTAGGTCACCACCTAGCAGAAAAATTCTGTTTAATGCTTAAATGAAACTTTCAGACTATAAAAAAGATAGATTTCATTAAATGTGACAAACAAAAAAAATCATGTTTACTTGCACATCTCATCTAGCACAGCTAAGAATTACTACTACTTCTATGCAACGTAACTTAAAACATAAGCACAGAAAAATATACCAACAGCAAACCCTGTGAAAATGGCAAATAGCTTGACTGAAAGTGCTTAGGACACTAATCAGTATGGACAGTTTCTACACATTCCCCATTCCCCAAAGAAAGAAAACACCCAGAGACAGAAACCTCAGTAGTCT
The DNA here is from genome assembly GCA_037127315.1 of Ascarosepion bandense. NCBI lineage: Eukaryota > Metazoa > Mollusca > Cephalopoda > Sepiida > Sepiidae > Ascarosepion > Ascarosepion bandense. The sequence continues at coordinate 374,517 of JBBBDQ010001389.1, forward strand.
TTTATGAAAAGAAAAGTGAAGTATAAGAAAACAATGAATTTGTTACATTTGTTTAATTTTTTAATCTTAAATCAGTAAATTAAGAAAAAAATATAAATTTGCCCAGAGGCATAAATAAAATTCAAGTAATGTATGCACTTTGCACTTTTAAATTTTCAATTTTTTTTAACATCAAAATCAAATTTAATAAAAATGCAAATCAGTAGTCAGTAAAAAAATGAAAACATTTATAAAAAAGCAAAAAAAAGATACTCAAAGTAGAAGATTACTTAGCAAGGTTGTTTTATGGATGTAAGAGGAAAAATTAAGTGTAGCTCATGAAAAGTAGGATGGATAACAGTTGGCCTTAAGCTTAAAGGGGTTAAGATTGTAGTGGTTAGGGAAACATCTCCTTAGGAGCCTTTTCCATAAAGACTTGTATAAACTGATGGCAATTGGAGTAGATAGACTAAACTATCGCCCAGTTCACACTCCACCCACGTCTATTGAACAGGTGAAGAGGCTCATCCCTTGTTTCCTGTTTAGGATGTGGTTTCCGGCTTTCTCTTTTCCAATCTTTTCACTCTTTTCTTTTTTTTTTTCAATTGGAGTAGATAGACTAAACTATCACCCGGTTCACACTCCACTCACATCTATTGAACAGGTGAAGAGGCTCATCCCTTGTTTCCTGTTTAGGATGTGGTTTCCGGCTTTCTCTTTTCCAATCTTTTCACTCTTTTCTTTTTTTTTTTCAATTGGAGTAGATAGACGAAACTATCACCCGGTTCACACTCCACCCACGTCTATTGAACAGGTGAAGAGGCTCATCCCTTGTTTCCTGTTTAGGATGTGGTTTCCGGCTTTCTCTTTTCCAATCTTTTTACTCTTACATAGCCCCCTGCACATCAGTGGCGTTACCGCCTTGCTCAGGGTGATATGATTAAAAAAAAAGAAAACAAGGAGTAGGAGGGATAGTAAAAAGATGAAGATTACTAAGAGCTACAAAGGATAGAAAGCTGTAGAGAGCTATAACTACTCATGTCATTGAGGAACATGACGTACAAAAAATTATTTATATTTCATGAGTATCTTACATTTTATAGATAAAAAAATGCAAGATATGCAACTGCTGTATTTGTTTTAGTCTCATGAGATCAAAGATTCTGAAAATAACTCAACAGAATTTATTCAGCCATGCTTAGATTCTAGGCACAAAGACAGAGTTTGTTCAAGTGAAATGATGAACCTCTATTTTTGTGTGTAAGGCTCCACCTGTCTTCAATACTGGAGGCAGCTGAAGTGAAATATAGTAACCTCCCAAACATTTTTATTTTCTAAATCTCATTGAACAGAGAATCAAAAGTATTGACCATCAGAGTGGAGCAGAACTAAAGAAGAGCAAAAATTCAAGATGGATGACTTGTCCAATCATTAGCTTTTGAATTATGATTATAAATATGGCTGACTGATTAATCAATTTCCTTAAAATTCAGTGCTAGACAGATATTTTAAATAGTATTTTAGTGCCTTTATTCACTTATTTAAAGAAATTCATAATTAGCTTATTGTTCTTCCAGTTCATTTCTGGGTGCTCAACAAACATTGCCTTATGCCAAAGTGGGCTTCACTCAGTAAATATGACTTTTTGTGAGTGTGTGGCCAAGAAGTTAGAACATTATCATTCTGAATATGAGGGCTGTGTTTTAATCTCACCATGGGCAATATGTCAGAGAGGTGACTTTTTGAAAATATCAGCCTGGAAGATGACTCAAGCATGCAGTACCATTGGGAAGAGCTTGAAAAGTATATCACAAATTAGTTCGAGCTTTGTGAGTTAAATTAACAAAACTGTTTAGAAACTGTTGATGGTTGTGCTAACACAAAGTTACAAGTCATTGTGACTGATGGTTTGAACATACTGGCTCTTTTCAAATGCCAGATTATGTGATCTCTCCCAGAACCTGTAACTGAGGTTTACTGAGTATAGTTTCAATATAGACAACTGGTTGGCTCTGTGGATGTTGAAGAAGCACAAATGTACCTGAGAAGGCATCTGCAACCTAACTACCTTAGCAGATATATATACTCAGAAATGCACAGCCAAGTATACGTCTTTTTATCTCAGACCTTATGGAATTGTAAATTTTTGTCAACTACAGCTTCACTGTTTTTCATGTCTCAGATTTTTCAAATACTTTAGTTTTTCCAAATTCATTGCATGCCAGAGATGCTGATGAGGTCAGTCATAAGAAACATAACTATAAGTACAATTTACTTCTAGTCATAGATTATACTGTTAGTAATTCATTCTTGACCACTGACTATTCGTTATTTAATTTTCAGCATGCAACATAAACTCAATGCTGAAATTTTATAAACTACTGAAAAAATTACTAAATTTGATGCTTAATTATTAAATTTTACATTTATTACTTTCGAGAAATTTTTTATTTATATAACAAAAAAAAAAAAAAATGTATTTTTAACTTTAAAATTTCAGCATCCCCTCTCCTTCTTACCCGTGTGTAGTTAAACCACTATAAGCATCACATCTTTAGTCCAGTGACATCCTAAAGGATGAAACATATGACATGAAAAGATTTTTCCACTTTGTTATTAATTTTCTTAATATTGTTCTAGTGTATAAAGAATTCTATGTTATTTTTTCCCATTCATGGCTCAGTGAATAACTTATTATAGTCAATTAATATAGTTTACATTATTTACCTTCTAACTATTGTCCTCATCTTTTTAGTTATTATTAAAATGCTTCATCCATTGTGTCCTCAAGGCTTCTTCAGGTGTCTATCAATCCAGGTAATCTCAGGGAATTTTAAACCGAACCATTTATTTATTCTATGAGGGTAGATTGTTCTCATTCTGCTGCTCATGTCTGAGAATATCTTGTCATGTTCTTATTTAGTATATTCAGAGAGAAATTAATTATTATAGTTTACTTAGTTACAGTTTCAGCAGAGAGTACGTTATCTACTACTAGCAGTATAGCCCGGCGTTGCTCGGGTATAATGAAAGCTTTAAAACTAATCCATGGTCCTGGAGCACAGACCCTTTGGACGTTGGCACGAAAGACTAAAAAGCAATAGTTGTTTCCAGTTAAAGCGAAACCGTAGACTGAAAGAAAAATGAATAGATGTAAGTCAAATTTTGATTTTCATGGTATTGATATTAAATAAGTTTTTTCATCGTAAACTGAATTTTGAAGGCTAAATAAGTCCTCTGAGTAAATGGTATCATGGCTGAGACTAAGAACTACAATTATACCTACTTAGAGCCAAGCCCAAGCAAAAACTAAAATAAAAGGGCTGAAAAAATACAAACATAAAGGCAAATAAACAGATACACACACAAACATCTTGCCTTATATATATATATATATATATATATATATTATTAATTTTCTTCACTATTGTAAGAACTGCAACCTTGAAATGTTTGAATATCATTTCTTATGTTTTTGTCTATGAGTGTATCAAATTTGATTAAAATCGGACTACTTCTTCTATAACCCGATTATCGATTTTCAAAACCTAGCTAAAAAGCAGATGCTTATAGTACAACTGTGTAAATTTTCAAGAAAATCGATTCAGCCATTTCGGAGTCTATAGGTAACAGATACACATACACACAGAGACAAAGTTTCATTTATAAATAAGTTTAGATGATCAACAGTTTGAACAAGGCTGTTACACTCAAACCCTCAGTCACAATCACTTGTGACATGGTGCTAGCATAACTATGAATGGCTTTTAGACAGTTTCATTTACCCAGTTTCACACATAATGCTTGGGTCAACATGGTATGGTTTTCAGGCACTTCCCAATCATACCACACACTGGAGTCATCTCCCTGGACTGATATTATGAAGAAATCCCTCCTTGACGACTGATTATGGTGATATTCAAACCTAGGTCTCATAATCAATGCCAACATTCTAACCACTTAGTCATATGCCCACTCTGCATATTAACAAATGACTAACAGTTGACGGACACTTGAATGCAAACATGCCAATTTTCAATTCTTGTCTGATGAATTATACAAAGGCAATCAACTGTTTCCCAATAATTGATTTCATCAGTCTTCAGTTCCTTCAAGGAAGGAAGTGGCAGCTTATTCAAGTGCTTTGGAAAAAAGCCCAGGAAAACAAAGGTGAAATAGAAGGTAACATAATAATATAAAGGTAATATAATAATATAAAGGTGTAAATAATGAAGGAGGCTATGAATGGATTATTTTATCTCTGTTTTGGTAAATCTCTTTTTGTATTTGTATATTAGTTTGAATTAACCCCACTGAGGAAAGAAAAAAAATTTAAAAAAAGAAAAAGATAATGAGTAAAGAATCATAAAAAATATTTATGTTCAAGCCTGTCAAGCATTTCCTGCCCCCATGAAGATTATTCTTTGGTTTATTTATGGTTAAAAAATGAAAACCTCCATTTTGTAAAGTACCTATTTTCTGTGTTTAATGATCTCTGCATGAATAAACTTATTCCTGCTTACCTACCCTACCTCTGTATCTACAGCATATACCAGAAACCCTCAAGTGGTATGACTTAAGCATACATCAGTAACTATAAAACAATCAATTTTTTTCAATTATTATAGTTAAACTGAAGAATATTTTACTGCACTAATCAAGTAGTATGTATGCACTAATCAACCTTTGGGATATATAAATGTTAGTGCATTAATTGAATGATTCCTGTATAGTCCCCCAGAATGCACTGACCCTACCAGGTTACTTTACTACTTTTTTTTTTTTAATGTGATGTCCCTACAAGATATAAATTGCAACAGGAGAAGTGTACCATTGTGATGGAATGAGGTTGAAAACTTACAAAATACATAAATTCAACACATAGACAAATTTATTTGTTTTATATATATATATATATATATATATATATATATATATAAAGAATAACTTTTGCACTATTTACATTGTTTGGACTGTTGTCCTCATCTTTATTGCTACATTCACAACATTTTGACCATTGTACACTCCAGCCTTCTTCAAGTAATATTTGTTTCAATTTTGAACTAAACCCAGAACACCCAATCTGTATATTGACATTTCTGAAGATTGGTTTGATAATTTTTGTGCACATGTTCTTATGTTTATTTCCTGAAATGGGCTGATATATAAAATTCACGTTCCTAAGTCACTTAGTAAAGTCATTGAGAATGTGTTCCATACAGTCTACCCATTAGATTAAATAAAAGGTTCTGTTCAGAGTTCCCTTTAGCTTACCCAGACTAATATACATCTTTGGAAGAGGGCACAATGGCTAAAATGTTGTGATAACAACAAAGATGAGAACTGACATCTGAATTCAAATAGTGTAAATCATGATAAATCCTCATCCCAGAAATTCAGACAGAAGGCATTTAGGTAATAATAGCCACAATTAAGATGACAATAATTCAAATGTAAATAATGATAAATCCTCATCCCAGAAATTCAGACAGAAGGCAATTGGGTAATAATAGCTACAATTAAGAAGACAATAATCCAAATGTAAATCATGATAACTCTTCATCCCAGAAAACCAGACAGAAGGCATTTAGGTAATAATAGCCACAATTAAGATGACAATAATTCAAATGTAAATAATGATAAATCCTCATCCTTATCCCAGAAATTCAGACAGAAGGCATTTAGGTAATAATAGCCACAATTAAGATGACAATAATTCAAATGTAAATAATGATAAATCCTCATCCTTATCCCAGAAATTCAGACAGAAGGCATTTAGGTAATAATAGCCACAATTAAGATGACAATAATTCAAATGTAAATAATGATAAATTTTCATCCTTATCCCAGAAATTCAGACAGAAAGCATTTAGGTAATAATAGCCACAATTAAGATGACAATAATTCAAATGTAATTAATGATAAATCCTCATCCTTATCCCAGAAATTCAGACAGAAGGTATTTGGGTAATAATAACAACAATGAAGAGGACAATAATTCAAATGTAAATTTTGATAACTCCTTATACCAGAAATTCAGACAGAATGTTTCTTTTTATGTTTTCTTTTTACAAGGAAATGAGGAAAAGTTCATGGTTTCTGCGATATATTTAGCGATTCTTCATAAAATCCAAAGAATCAGCAATATTATTAGACTGACCTGGCATCCAAGCTTCAGTTACTTTCCAACTGCAATAAAGTTGGTTTCTTGCATCTTTTTTATTAATACTTCCATGGTGATTGTTCAGATGACCTCCTCACTATGGTAATTAGACTTTATGAACTTAAGTGCAGTACTAAATTAACAAGAAGTTCTCATCAGTTTACAATTGAATTTGCTAGATGCAACCATAAGTTCTATGCTAGCAGTTTCTTCTCTTGCATTTCTCACTTGTGGAACTATCTTCCAACTCCATGCTTTCCAGTTAACTTTGATCTTCAAAAAATTAAATGCAATATCAATTGTTATCTACTATCTTACTGATAACTTTTCTATTGTGCTCATTCCTTAGTAATGTTTCTGTTTTCTAATTCTTTCACACCCAGTAACCCTTTGCTTGGAGTAAATTTCCAGAACTTTTCAAACTTCTCTCTGTAAGCATAAATCTTACAATATTTGTAATTATATCCAGCTCTTTCTGTTTATATTCTCAATATCCCACTATTTTCAATGTCTTGACTTTAACCAAATCAACTCGTACTGAGATAGGAAAGCAGAATTTATACTCCTCCCAGAAGCTTCAGCACAAAGGTGACACCAGAAACCACAACTATAATTCAAATTCTGTTTACCAGTTTTATTTTCAAAGTTTCTACCTACTGCACCAAGTTGTGGCTTTGAAGGATTCTAGTGCAATGCTCAGTTGATATTTCCATCAGCTTTTCTTTTTAGAATCTTTGTTGATAATGCTATCTTATCATTACCTCGCTGGATTTCAAAGACAAAGCCATTTTAATTTCCTGTTCTTTGTGATTGCCCATCTTTGGATTGGAAAATGGTCCTTTTTATCTGAGAACTGCTGAATTATTCTTCTCTTGGAATCATTGGAAGGGTTTTTCTCTATATCTTTTTGTAATCTGTTGGCATCTAGTCATAGCTTGCTTTTGTCAACTGAAGGAATTAATATTCTTTTAGAGAAAGAATTGGATCATCTCATTTACTTACTGTTTGAGCAGAAAACAATTATTTCTTCTTCTCAGCCCTAAGCTTCTTATTTTTTTATTCCCTTACATGTTGAGTCCATTGCTTTGTCATGACTGCGTACTTCCTCAAACATGCACACACATTTTTTTTCATTTTTCTCTCTCTCATAAAGGAACAGAGAAAATTTCTTCTTTCAGTTCTCATATCTTTCACTCCTTCAGACATAAAACAAGTTTCCAAAAATGAATAACAGCAATACACTTGATCCACCCCCTCTTCACTTGTTTAAGGGACACAACTGGATGGCATATGGCTCTTCTTTTATGCACCATTTTTCTTCAGGACTTGATTGATCATAGCTTTCCACAACTTTTTATCTTTTGTAGCTCTAAGCAATATTCATTTTTTTAAACTATCCTCTCTCTGTTTTTTCATTCATTTGTACAATTTATAGGCATTATTCCCCTCTGTCTTTCACTATGTCCTATGCATGTCAAATTCTCTAAGCCCTTTTTTCTCAGGATGTCCTAATTTTGTTTCTAACATAAAACTTTATCCGAAACCTATGTAATAATATGGATTAACATTTTGAGGATGTGGAAGAGATAAAAGAGTCTGTGACAAGGACACTGGACACCTTTATTTTGGAGAGCTATAAGGGGAACTTTAAGAATTAGTTGGAGTGTTACAACAAGAGCATTCTAAATCAGAGGTTCCTACTTTGAAGGAGCTTAGAGTTTTATATCGTTTTCAAATAGATACATTTCTCTCCTAAAAAAATCTCAAGCTTACTGATGTGTGCTTTGTACACAGATTCTTTTGCAGGCCATTTGTGTTCCTTTATGCTCCTCTATATTGTTGGTTTATTCTAACAAGATAATGCAGCCTCACCCTCTTTGTGGGTGAGTGGCACAAAATTGGTTCCAGAAACATTTAGCTAACTTTCCTTGGCCACTGTACTCATAAAATTTAAACCAGATTTATTATACAGGGTTCAATAGATAAGTTGTCTTCTAAATTATGCAAAAATGAAAATAACACTGATGTCTCATTTTAACAGATATATTTACCAAAATAACACAATAGTATATCTGGAAATACTAAAGAATAAATTTATTCTATAAACTCACCATTACTTTCAACCATGGCCTCCAGTACAACTTCAGAATCTCCTGCATCTCTTCTGGATGGTTTCCTTGGTGAATGCTGCCATAATCCTTGCCTTCAGTGCATCTTTGGTATTACAAGGAAATTTTGTTGGTCTCTTGCTCAACATAATAATCAAGGAGGTTTCATTCTGGGTAGTTAGGTGGCCAGATGTAAGGAGTGATGTGGTTGCAGAAATTATCTGACAGCTATGACTGGGTTTTCCTGCATATGTGGTTTGGTGCTGAGCCCTGTTGCTAGATATAGGGTCTTCCATTTGCCATTCTCTTGACCCAGGATAGCACTCCCTCTTCAAGGTACTTGATGTCAGCCTCTGTGTTGAGTCTGAGGACCTGTGGTAAGATGAATGGAGTGTTACAAGGATGCATTCAAATAGAAAACAGAGTTTACTACTAGCAGAGTGACGGGTAAGTGTTACAAAGGGGAAGGAAGGTGTCAAATATCTTTACCCAGTTAAGATAGCGAAGAAGTTTAAGTGCTATACTTTTAGGAAATCCTCAAATGTATATATAAAGAATAATTATATCTATTTACCCTTTTAGTTCCATGAGGTTCTCTTTCAGGTTTTAGTTGGTTGGCAACTTTTCTTAGAGATTCTTTCGGCTGGATGCACAGATCCATGAACCGGGCTGGAGTTGATAATGTCAGCAAATTCTGTTAACAACTAACTACTCTCTTCCCAAAACCTATTTTATAGGGACTAACACGTAATTTGCATATTTCTAGAACATTTCGAATTCTCTCGATTTTACTGGAATTTTCTACAATCTTCCAAAACGTTCTATTCTTAATTTCTTTATATAACAACTACTTCCTAAATTAAATTTTTTGTAATAACAAGTAGGACTCAATAGAATCCCTTACTATAACTTTTTAGACATTGTTAATATTATTTTTTTTCATATATAAATGCATCCTCGTAACAGGAGGCATGATATAACCATCACTAGTGATCACTCAAAACACCATTTCATTTTCATTACTCTCAGTACATCTTTTAGGCTCACAGCATCCTCTGCACTGTCCTTAGATTGAAACCCAAACACTGAAATGTTAATATTTGAAATTCTGGCATAAATGACAAGCAGTACAGCATACCATTTCCAAATTTCTGGTGGTGAATTTTATCATGCTACTCTTTTTCTCATAGACAGTGCCCAGCTGACCCTATTATAGAGTTCAGTTGACAAAACCAAAAACAAATAACGCGTATGCATGAAATTAAAAATATGAAATGGCAATAATTTACCCATTGCACCCTGTATATTAGGGCATGTTGCAACTCTCACCAAATTCCCTGCAGCTACACCCAACAAATACAATTCAATTATAGACAGGCTTCAGTTGTGCCATGAAATATATGAGGGCACAACACCTCATTGAACTCATGTCATATTGTGTAGCTGTAGTTATTCACACAGAACGTGGAACTACATATTGTTAGATAGCTGTTTGTAATTTCTGGCACTTTAATTTTTACTGCATTTTCACACTTTTTCTTATACATCTACTTAGACGCAACTATATTTTTTTCGTTACTGTTTCTAACATGCTAATGTATTATATTCACACAAACAAATATTCCATGGTATTTATTATAGATCAGGAGTTAATAAACTCATCTCTTAATCAATTAATATCTGCCATCCCAAAAATGGAACAGTGGGCATTAATGCATTATAGGAAGAAACATAATTAATGCGAAATTTTTTATAAATCTATAACTAATGCATTTTTTAACCTAGAATTAATACCAGATTTTTATTTTTTATTTTATAATTAATACTGAAATTTAAGGTGAGCAATAATGAGTTAAACAATTGTTCATTAATTTAATCTTCACTAAGTATTCTACTACTGTGGCCTTGTGTCAAGCTAGATTAAGCTTTGTAAATATCTATTACAGACATTCACAATGACCAGATAAATGAGGTAAAAAACAATCATGATATACAAGAATGTAAATATAGAAGTATTGATGACAGTGAATGCTGGACAATCTTTTCAAAGATGAAGACAAGACTTGAAGCAACAGAAATGTGGTTCCACGGAAGAATGCTGAGGATACCATGGCTCGAACATGTGAGCAATCATAAGAGAAAATGGAAACATACTTAATATCAGGAAAAGGGCTAAGAAATTTCTGGGGCACATAATGAGGAAGAAATGCTTGGAAAAATTGATGACAGATTGAGGGCAAGAGGGACAGAGGAAAATGACATGTAACATAATTGACGACCTTGAGTAAATGGATGGCAGAACAGAGTTTAGGGGAGATAACAAAAAGATGAAATTTATTAAGAGCTACAAAGGACAGAAAATTGTGATGAGCCATGATTACCTATATCTTGAGGAACAAGAAGAAGTTTGTTAAATATGCTGGTTCTTTAATTTCATTCTGTCTATCGAAAAATAACCAAAACATAACTAAGAATTATATTTGTGTGTGTGTGTGTATATATATATATATATATATATATATATATATATATATTTCTTTTCTTTTTTTCATTTTTAAACAGGTTATTTCGCTACCTTGGTTTTCTACCATGAGTGATATCTTCAGGCAATTAAAAATAAAAGATATTCAGAAGTTCTCCAATATAATTGTATAGAACACTTTTTAAATGTGTACTGGTATAACCCTATTAGGACCAAAAACTAAGTATTAAACAATCAATATATATATAATGCAAGGTGTTAGTCAAACCAGTCAGAAGTAGCTATCTGGACAGAAATTGATTGAATAAATAGATATAAATATATGTTGTTTTTGTTAAAGTCTTTTCAGTTAGGGAAACTATAAGTAAACCAGAGTTCAGTCATCTAAGATTCACCTTAGTAATGTTAATGTCACTGTTGGATCAGGATTTAAATTTGGCTATTTGGTATTTAGCCATCATGCTGATCAGTTGGACAACTTCAAAACAGAAGGAGTATTTTTTAGATCTTAACTGGGCATTTCTATATTTGGGTTAACCTCCAAAAATGACTTTTAAGCAGATTGTATCTTGATTTCCTGTCTCTCTCTCTCTAGTTAAATTTATTGAGTTCATGTAAACTTATAAATAATTGACCCAACAACAGCAAAAACCAAATAAAACTCATTATCAGTTACCGTACGGCATCTTCTCTGATATACCATGCCCTTTTTAGATTTGGGCAATCATGGCTCTCCGCAACTTTTTGTCTTTGATTGTTTTGTGAAACTTTCCTCCTTTACTTCACCTTTTTGTGCCATCCATTAACTTACTTATTGTTTTTCTTACCTTTGCCCAAGAGCATTAAATTCTTCAAGCCTTCCTTCTTCATCATGTGACCCCCAAAATGTCAGCTATGTCTTTCTAATTGTTAGCAGCATTTTCTTTGTAGTTCCTGTTCCCCTTAAAATGTCTTCATGTGTTCTGTTGATGTTATTCTCAGTATTTTTTCTTTTTTTAATTAATTCAAGGTCTAATCAAGGTAGAAGCTTAGCGATCAAGATTACTGCAGGGTATAAGAAATCTATCTTCTTACAGTTAATGACTATTCTTTTCTTTTGCTTTCCTTGACTATATTGTCTAATTGTTCTCATTTTTCTTTCTGTATTTACCACAAAACAGTATAATTTTTGACAGTGTATATTTTAAGGTTACCTGCTATATAGTAAGCATGAATAAAGTGAAAAATATATATTTGGAGATTCTGAAAAGTTTTCAGTTAAGTCAGCTTACTAAAATCTGACGATATGGACAAGCATCAAAATTTATTTTTAACTCCTCTCTTGGATAGGCAAAAAAATTCAGAAACTTTTCTGTCTTCCGTCAGCATGGCTGATGCTAGAATCAAGGAGATCAGCACACTGACCCCTTCATGGCCTCACATTTTCCCTTGACTTGAAGTGGAGTAACTACATCAAATCAATAACTGCATCTACAGCAAGGAATGTTGATTCACTGTGCCTTGCCAGAAGATATTTCTTGTTAGCATCCATCTAGCACATTTCCAAATCACCCATTCATCAGTGCATTGATTACTGTTGCCATATCTGGTCGGGTGCTCCTGCTATTCATCTAAAATCTTCAAAAAATGCAACATCACTCACCATCTTCTATCTTCCTGAATCCTGTTCCTCTTTTGTCCTTTCCTCAATCTACTCTCTAATTTATTTGTTCAACACTACTGTAGCCTGGTATTGAACTCACAACTCTTTAGTTCAAGTTACTGGAACTAACCAATGTCTGTATCCACTGGGCCATGTGTACATGTGTTAAAGAGAAATAACGATATGGCTACCATAAGTCGCATCGCACATGGGATGAGAATGATATACCTCAGTGATCGTAATAAAGGGTTTGGTTCAAAATTTCTATCCCTTGAAGAAAGCTGGAGCATACAATGGCTGAAATGTCATAAACATGGCAGGAAAGATGAGGACAATAATCCGAACAATGTAAATAGTGTACTTCTTTTTTATTGAATAAAGTTAACTTTAACAGAAAATCACATTTCTTGAATACTCACTGAAGAAAATCGCCCGGTTCACACTCCACCCACATCTATTGAACAGGTGAAGAGGCTCATCCCTTGTTTCCTGTTTAGGATGTGGTTTCCGGCTTTCTCTTTTCCATTCTTTTTACCCTTACGTAGCCCCCTGCGCATCAGTGGCGTTACCGCCTTGCTCGGGGTGATATGATTAAAAAAAAAAAAAAAAAAGACTTTACTAACACTCAAGTGCTCTTACACATTCTTATCTACAGCTTGTCACATTGAGACTTTCATATAGATGTCATCTAAGTAATTGGCACCAAACCTGTTCAGAAATATCTAAACTGTCAGCTGTATACAACTGCTTTCTAAGATCAATGGTTAAAAAAGATTTTGAGAAAGTGAGGCTTGGTAAAGGTCGTCTTTTCTCGAATATTGTGGACTGACTCTACAAATGCATGAACAAAGAACTGTACCAAATAACAGAAACCATATCACTTGAGGACTACCAACAGCAGCAACAACTAAAATGAATATCACATGTAACTCAAAGAGAAATAATGTCATAATCCCTATTCTCAGTCTTCTCATTCTCTTCCACTTTCACTCCCTGTCACTCTAGTGGCATCATTACCTTACTTGGGGTGAAAGAAAAACAATAATAATAATAATAATCAAAATGATATTCCACAAAACTTCAAAGAAAAGGTTAGGAAGGAATATGAAAAAGATTACTGATAAATACTGGACTTGAGAAAACTATATTCCTGAAAAATCTTTTAAGAGCAGTTGAATTCATAGCATTCACTTACGCGCAAATACCCTTGGGAAAGATATTAATTCGTCTCTCCCTTCCAGTTATGGGTTAAATAACAGGACAGATTGGTTTCTGTAGCCTTGGCTGGTAACCAGTCTACCACAGAAAGCAATGGCAACCTTCTGTTCGAAACATGATTAAGGCTTTTACTGGGCATAAAGTGAGGGATTAGTTTTCTATTGTTATGATGTAATAAACTGAGCCCCCACTAATTGCTACTTAATAATATAATACATCACTTCCCCATCTAGCTATGAATTAAATAACAGGACAGATTGGGTTCTATACTCTTGGTTGGTGACCAGTCTACCACAGAAAGCAATGGCAACCTACTGCGGGATAATCTTCTGCCCAATCAGTCATGTCTCTTTCGAGATATGATCGCCCAAAGTGTGTATCACGTATGGCACTTAACTGACTGATTTTATAACTTTCATTCAGCAGTAATACTGTCTGCTAGGCCAATGCATGGCAAATATTTCCTTATAAGGAAACTGCTAATATTACCATCATCATATATGTAAGAATATGAATAAGGATAAGTTGTATTGGTTATATAACTTAGACTGCTGTTAATTTCCCAAATGATCTTAAATTTACTTTCAACTTTATTCATAATGGTTGAAGATAATCTAGAGTTTGATGAGCCCCAAAAATTATTTTCTTGACATGTCTGTTCAGCAAGTGTTTCACTTTTCAGAAAGCTATTAAAAATAATGTTCTTTTCTTTCCATTCTAAGCGACTTATGCTGAGTACGATAATGTATTAACAAGCACACTTTATCTAAGATCAGATATTCCATGCAATGACCTTGCGAAATGGTGAACAGGAACCCTTTCCTTTATTTCCTTGTTGCAGAGTTGAGAATTTCTTCTATAGCATGTCCAAACTGCAGAGGTCTTGTGGGTTATTAATAGATACATAATGGCCTTTTCCCTTTCTTCTTCCAACCCTGCCAACATATTGGAAGTTGATTTGCTTTCTTTCATTCCCCTTGACATCTAAGACCGATTTTCCTAAATTTTTTCAGTCTATTATTGTTGACCACTTTCTACATTTTATAATTAATGTTTTCGTAGGTTTTGTTTATTTTTTTCTTTTGTTCATTATTGTATTTTTTGTTTTCTTTTTTCTTCTTAAATTTCTTTGTTTTTTTCTTCATCTGTTCCTGTTGTTTTTTTTCTCTCATTTTCATTTTTTTCCTGGATATTGCTTCTTTTTTTCTGTTTTTTTTTCTTGTCTATTTTTTCTGTTCTTTTTTCTTTCTTTCCTCCAGCTTTTTATTTTTTGTCTTTTCTTTCCCCATTTGTCTTCTTCCTTCATTATATTGCTATTACTTTTGTTCATCCTTTTCATCTATTTTATGATATAATTTCCAACATTTAAACTATTATTCACTTCTATTTTTCTTCTTCTATTCCACCTCATCTTTTATTTTATTTTTTGTTTAAATATGGCTGCTACTAGCCCTTCCTACTCATTTTACTACCGTTTTTGTTCTGATTCATAATCCCCATTTGCTTACACATTTCTTTCTCTTTTATTGTTATTTTTATTTTCCCTCTTACAAACATTGATGTTTCTCCTACCACCACACTTCTCTTTTTGACTCCTACTTCTCCATTTTTATACATTCCTTCTACTCCACTCTCTTTTTCTTTCACTGCAATTCCAATTCTCTTCCCCATCCTTCAGTTTATTTCTTTTTGTTCCTCTTTAGGTTTTTCTTCATTCTCTCCATAAAAATTAAAACCTTTTTGCATGAATTTTCATATTTATGCACATCTGCATATGTGTCTTTGCAGGATGTATAATAGCATTCAAAATGACATGTTTCACTGACATGACTGACATGTATTGGGTACGATATCTTCAGGTTAGAATGAAAGATAAAACTGTGTTTAAGAAAAATGTGTTGAGATTTTTGTGGATAAGAGGGGCAATAAGTTAAATTACCTTTCAGAGCTGATGATCAAAGACAAGAAAGCGTTTTCTATATATATCTAAATCTAAACTTATTTATAAATGGAACTTTGTCTGTGTGTGTGTGTGTGTGTGTGTGTGTTTGTGTCCGTTACCTATAGACTCTGAAACGACTGAACCGATTTTCTTGAAAATTTACACAGTTGTACTATAAGTGTCTGCGAGTGTTCTTAGCTAGGTCTTGTGTTGAGGTACTCCCGATAAATATCCATAATAAAAAAAATTGGGTTATAGAAGGAGTGGTCTGATTTTAATTAAATTTGATAACTCATAGAGGATGTGCGTTGTAGTTCAGTGGATATCGGCTCAGAATGAGAAATCAGGGAACCGAGTTCGAATTCCAGTTGAATTCCTTGCATTCACTTACGTGCAAATGCCCTTGGGAAAGGTATTAATCCGTCTCTTCCTTCCAGTTATGGGTTAAATAACAGGACAGATTGGGTTCTATAGCCTTGGTCGGCAACCAGTCTACCGCAGAAAGCAATGGCAACCTACTGCGGGATAATCTTCTGCCCAGTCAGTCATGTCTCGAAAGAGACATGATTGCCCAAGCTTGTATCACGCATGGCACTTAACTGACTGACACTCATAGAGAAAGACATAAGAAACAATATTCAGAAATTTCAAGGTTACAGTTCTTAGAATAGTGCAGAAAATCAATAATATATATATATATATATATATATATATATATATAAAATAAATACTCTTCTATAAATACTTTCACGGCTTCTGCTCCGATGAACTTAGATCACTGGTGCCCCCTAAATACGAATTTGCACGAGATACTAGATTAGCAACTAGATCCCACCCTTTTACAGTGAAACCGATAAAATGCAACCACAACTTCTACTCCAACAGTTTCTTTCCTCGCACTTCCCGACTGTGGAATTCTCTTCCAAACGATTGCTTCCCCGACGGCTACAATCTCCAGGAGTTTAAATATAAGGTCAATACACACCTCCTAACACACTAACCTGCTCCCATTCTATCAAGCACTCTTCCCATCTGCCCGACCCTCATCCTCGCTATCCTTACTCATCTGTCACCTTTCTCCTGACATTCCCTATGTCTATCCACTCCTTCTCTTTACCTTCCCCTATGTAGCCCCATGCGCAATAGTGGCAGTGGAATGCCTTGCTTGGGGTGAGATGATTAAAAAAAAAAAAAAAAGGCAAGATGTTTGTGTGTGTATCTGTTTATCTGTTTATCTGTCTATATGTCTGTATTTTTTCAGCCCTTCTATTTTAGTTTTTGCTTTGGGCTTGGCTCTAAGTAGGTATAATTGTAGTTCTTAGTCTCAGCCATGATACCATTTACTCAGAGGACTTATTTAGCCTTCAAAATTCAGTTTACGATGAAAAAACTTATTTAATATTGATACTATGAAAATCAAAATTTGACTTACATCCATTCATTTTTCTTTCAGTCTATGGTTTCGTTTTAACTGGAAACAACTCTTGCTTTTTAGTCTTTCGTGCCAACATCCAAAGAGTCTGAGCTCCAGGACCATGGATTAGTTTTAAAGCTTTCATTACACTCAAGCAACGCTGGGCTATACTGCTAGTATATATATATATATATATATATATATATATATATATATATATATTAAAGCCACTGATGTCAGTTGGATTTTAAATTAGTTTATTCCAAGTAGATCTCTGTTTTTTGTTTTGTTTTTTTGTCTGTTGGCTTGTATACTGCATTGTACTCTTATTGCTTTTGTGATGATCAGTGACCTTAGGTATGATCCTAGTCTGAGGTTTGTTGTTGAGAATTGTGTATATCTATAAATATTTTTATTTAAACATTTATATTAATATGTCTATGGTGAATGTGTAAATATATGCATCTCGTTATATGCAGCTGCATCAATAAGTCTTTTGCCTAATGATGAAAAGCAAACATTTGATTTGCACAACAATTACTTATTTTTCAATATGTTCTTTTTTCTTTATCAATGTATTTAATTTACTGGTACTTATCAATCACATAGAGTGGCCATAATACTGGTACTTATCAATCACATAGAGTGGCCATAATACTGGTACTTATCAATCACATAGAGTGGCCATAATACTGGTACTTATCAATCACATAGAGTGGCCATAATACTGGTACTTATCAATCACATAGAGTGGCCATAATACTGGTACTTATCAATCACATAGAGTGGCCATAATACTGGTACTTATCAATCACATAGAGTGGCCATAATACTGGTACTTATCAATCACATAGAGTGGCCATAATACTGGTACTTATCAATCACATAGAGTGGCCATAATACTGGTACTTATCAATCACATAGAGTGGCCATAATACTGGTACTTATCAATCACATAGAGTGGCCATAATACTGGTACTTATCAATCACATAGAGTGGCCATAATACTGGTACTTATCAATCACATAGAGTGGCCATAATACTGGTACTTATCAATCACATAGAGTGGCCATAATACTGGTACTTATCAATCACATAGAGTGGCCATAATACTGGTACTTATCAATCACATAGAGTGGCCATAATACTGGTACTTATCAATCACATAGAGTGGCCATAATACTGGTACTTATCAATCACATAGAGTGGCCATAATACTGGTACTTATCAATCACATAGAGTGGCCATAATACTGGTACTTATCAATCACATAGAGTGGCCATAATACCGTGAAAATCTAAAATCAAAATTCAGCTAATAAATACATATCATACTGTAAGCTAACTTCTCACACATTCATTTCTGTGCAAATAAATTTGTAATCAGCTATTAATATATGAGTTAATTTAAATTCACTACTAGTAAGCACAAATACCCTTGGGGAAGGTATTAATCCATCTCTTCCCTCCAGTTATGAGTTAAATAACAATACAGATTGGGTTTTATAGCCTTGACTGGCAACCAGTCTACTGCGGAAAGTAATGGCAAACTATTGCGGGAAAATCTTCTGCCCAGTCAGTCATGTCTTTTTTGAGATATGATCACCCAAGCATGTATCACATGTGGCACTTGACTGTCTGACTAGAGTGGTAATTAGGTTTCAATGTTTAACCACTGAAATAGCTGTATGTAGCTATAAGTTCTATGCTAATAGTTTCTTTTCTCAACACTTCTCATCTGGAAAATTCTCTTCTGGTTTTGTTGCTTTCTTACACCTACAATCCTCAGCAATTTAAAAGAACATGATTCAGGAAGACAGAAGATGGCAACTGATGTTCAGATGCCATCTTCTGTCTTCCTGAAACATGTTCTTTTATTGTCCTTTTACCTTACCAATATCTTTTCATTTTCTTTTACTCTCAATAACCCCTTCTATCTTAGTGGCATTATCACCTTGCTTGAGATAAAATTATTAAAATATGTGTTTCCATAATGTACAGAAATAAATTCATGAATTTGTGTATACACTACTGGCCATAATTATTAGGCCACCCCAGTTTTTTAAGAGAAATGATGTATTTCATACTATTTTTATTATTTATTGCCAAGTGGATAATTCTAAATGAAAATAGAATTGTCCTTTGTTAAAACTGCACAATAACATGTGCATCAAATGAACTGTTCTGGTGTCCAGTTTTTGTGCTCTCTTCCCTATCCTAGTCTATTCTTCTTATTGGCTGGCCAAAGCAAAGGCTTCCTGGTTGCCTTGTAAAATTTTGAAAAGTAATAATAACAGAAGAACCATTCTATTTTCATTTAGAATTATCCACTTGGCAATAAATATGAAAAATAGTAAGAAATACATCACATTTTTTTAAAAACTGGGGTTGCCTAATAATTATGGCCGACAGTGTATATATAGATATAAAATAGCAAATCTACAGGGTGCGATGGTTAAATTGTCGCTATTTGCACTGTAAAATTTTGAAAAGTAATAATAGCAGAAGAACCATTCTATTTTCATTTTGAATTATCCACTTGGCAATAAATATGAAAAATAGTAAGAAATACATCATCTTTTTTTAAAAACTGGGGTGGTGTAATAATTATGGCTGGTAGTGTAGATGCATCCACAGTCTTAAAGGAGCATTGCCAATATTGACATATGTCCACTTACTTTCAGAAGTTTCTCTTTTCACACACATCAACTTTATGCAGCACTCTGACCTGAGATTGTAAGTGTCAATACCAGCAAACCACCTGCACCTCTTTGTCCAGCTGCACATAGTCATAATATTGCATAAGCATTCTGTATCAGAATATACACATAATCAATATACAAATAAAATCAATACCTCACCCAGAATTGAGTAAGAACAGTTCAGTCTTCTTAGATTATGAAAGGAACATTGTAAATCGTACATTTTAGTCATGGCTGTCAGTTATTGAAATAAACATCAATACTATACTAAGTGTTATGCTTTGCTTTGGTTTGAGACCAACATCAGAATTTTTTTTTTTCCTATCTTGTTCATATTGACTAAGTCTTCTACTTCATTCTGACTGATCAAGTTGCTTAGAAACTGATTCCAGATACAAATAAGAAAACTCAAGCAGTGAGCCTGCCTGAGATGAAGCACATATCTCCTTTTTATTGCTTACAATGTTCAGTAGTTGTTTGATCTTAGAAAGACATTCACAATAAAGACCTTGTTTTTATGAATAGGAAACCTAAGGCATATTATCTATGGGATATGCATCCCCAAAACAAACGTCTAAGATATATTGTTTTAATACTAATCACTTATTAGATAGTGTTCATGGTGAGAGTAAACTCAACTTTTGATTAAGAATTGATTTGATTTTTGATTATAAATTCTATAAATCCAGCCTTGTACCAAATTTGACTTACTCTGATTTGATAATGAACAAGATGGGCTTGTTCATTGAGCCCATCTTGTTCATTGCTACATCAATCACTAGTTTTTAGATACTACCTCACCAGTTCTAAACACCCTCATTTTACAACAAAGATATCACACTATATATACTAGCTGAACTCCCCATTTTACAAGGGAAGAGTTCATTTCCATATCCCAAAAGAAATTTGTCATAAATGTACTCCTATTTAATATCCTCTTCCAAATTTATACTAAAACAAATATTGTCTAAATGTCATAGATAAATTGAATGAGTATTTAAATATACAGCATTTTCCTTTTGGATTTGCAATCATTTTTTTTTTTTAATCATATCACCCCGAGCAAGGCAGTAATACCACTGATGCACAGGGGGCTATGTAAGAGCAAAAACATTGGAAAAAAGAAAGCCGGAAACCACATCCTAAACAGGGAACAAGGGATGAGCCTCTTCACCTGTTCAATAGACATGGTTGGAGTGTGAACCTGGTGATAGTTTAGTCTATCTACTTATTAAATGTTTTTATTTACTTTTAATTAAATATTGCTTTTATATTTTAGATTGTCCTAACATAATTGAAAAAAGTTAAAAATTGCAAGACATGAAATTTTTATTATACATCAACAACTGTGCACACTTCATTTTTCTCTTTAACTTTAATGATCAAATTTTTGGCAAATGTTGCAGTACAATCTTAGTAACATTATTGAAGGGAAATATGATTTAAACTTTTGCCATACTCAGCTAAACTTAATATCAATAATTTAAGGATGGATAAAAAAAGAATGAAAAGAAAAATGAGACAAAAGAAACAGTGAAATTAAAGAAAATCAAAAACAAAACCCAATCAAAATGAACAAAAGAGAGAAAGTACAGAGAAATCATGAAAAAAAAGAATGAAAAAAAGAAATTAATAAACGGAACCGAAGAAAAATCCAAACTGAATGGAAAAATATTGTAAGAAAGCAAAAAAAAAAAAACAAATATGGAAAGAATGAAAATGAAGATTAAAAAGAAAAAGAGAGAAAGAGACAAGAAAATAACCCATATACATGTCATCTCTAAGTTCTTTAGCAACTAGTTCCATCTCTAATCTCTGAATGGAGTGATTTTTAAGACTACATTAAAAAAAATCTTCAAAAAATAAGTTTTTTTTTTTTTCAATTTTCATATGAAGGCATATTTCCCAACCCAAAGAGCTTTCAAAATATAGGTTTGAAATATGTACATTAAAAATGTGTTTTAAAAAACAAAAAAAAACAGGAATCTATCAATCTCTTTTTTACAAGAAATATTCCAATAGTAATAAAACGAATTGAAAAATATTCTGGAATTCATATGAAATTTGAAACCAGCAAAGTGCAATGTTTTACAGTTTATATTTTTCTTTCTGTTTTTAAGAAAACTTGTGACAATTCATTCATTCTTGTTTTTAAGTTTGACTAATTTTTCTTATCCCTCCATTATTATTTCAAGTTTATTTTTATCTTTTTACTCATAATATTTATTTCATTTAAAAATATATAATTTCTTTTTTGCATCCTGGTAAATATATCACAAGTTTGGCTTCCAGTGTTCCTAAAAAACATATCCAATCAATAATAATTCTAAACTTGTAAAGAATTAAAAAAAACTTAGGAATATCATTGATTCTTTATATAAGGCAGAAGATAAAATTTTTGATGGGTCATTGCACAATTTGTTTTGATAACAATCTACATAGTTATTCACATATTTTAGTTTGATAAAGATAACAATAAGAAAACAGGCAAAGTAAGTGTCTATAACTTTACAACTTCAAAGGAGTGAAAAAAAAATTTTTATCACACTGTCAAGTAATTTATATATATGTAAATGCACTGAAATGCTTCTCATCAATTACTTATTTTTGCCTTTTATCTCTTTTCTTTCTCAAATCGTTTGATATTCACTCATCTAAAGTGATTAAAATATTATAAAATATTAT
The DNA here is from genome assembly GCA_037127315.1 of Ascarosepion bandense. Lineage (NCBI taxonomy): Eukaryota > Metazoa > Mollusca > Cephalopoda > Sepiida > Sepiidae > Ascarosepion > Ascarosepion bandense. The sequence continues at coordinate 396,851 of JBBBDQ010001389.1, forward strand.
AATTTTGATTTGATGAGATTTCTATTGATTTTGTTTATATATATATATATATATATATATATATATATATATATATATATATATAAAATTAATGTGAAGAAACTTGTCTCCATTTAACTCAAGGATACATTGCCAGTGGATATAGTTGTTGGGGTGGTTAGTTCCAGTGACTTGAGCCAAAGAGTTGTGAGTTCAATATAACTTATAGAGTTGAGTTAAAGGGAGGTAACTACATGGCATCAAGAAGTGGCATGGCACATGGAATGAGAATATACCCTAGTGATCGAAATAAAAGGTTCAAAATTCCTAGTACCTGGAGAAGACTGGAGCAAAACCTGTAAATATGGCAATAAAGATAAAGACAACAGTCTGAAAAGTGCAAATAATGTAAATGCTACCTCATCTCAGAAGTATATATATATATATATATATATACACAAAAGCACAAAATGTTATATTTAACAATCATTATATCTACTACACAAGAAAAGATTTTAATTTTATCTATCAATTATATATATATGTCTGTATATATATATATATATATATATATATATATAGTCATTCGCAGACAGATCTGTTTCACTGTATCACAACTCATCAGTACAGTTAGACATCCGATTACTTCTAGCCAGGATTGAAACCCAACCAAATTGACATCAGTCAGCAATTTTACCTCTGAGCTATAGGCGCTCAGTGAAAGAAGGAGGACTTTAGTGTGTTATATACAATATAAACACACTCCAATAGGTGAGAGTGTTCAAATTTATTGCTGAATGAACAATGCGAAAGTCTACCATTCCTCTATAGTGCTCAATCGGGGTGTGAGAGCATATATATATATATATATATATATATATATGTGTGTGTGTGTGTGTGTGTGTGTGTGAGCGTAAATGTATATATAAAATTGAGAGATGAATTTGTTGGTGGTCTGCTCCAAAACACTTGACACTTTATATAGAACTGTTTGAAGGACATTGATGGTTTTGCTAGCTTAAAGTTACAAGTCATTAGAACTGAAGATTTGAGCGTCCTTGACTTGTTTGAACTGTTCATCACACTATATGAATGTGCTCTTTCCCAGAAACTGTAACTAAGGTCTGCTCATCAAAGTTGCAGTATAAATAACTGGTTAGTTCTATAAGTGTTGAATAAATACAAATATGCCTGTGTAGGTGACTGCAACAGGGATTGGCTAACATGAATTCAGGAGATAGTTCCACAGGTGAAAAAAGTTATATTCCATATTATAAAAGAAGTGTTGATTCTCTGTCATACACTGTCTGCATGTGACTTGGCACGTATATATATATGTATATGCATATGTCTGTGTTGTGTGTGAATGATTTACACCTGCTTCTGTCATTCAATGTATACACACACACATACACTGAGAATTTAAATAAGTTTGAGATAAAACATTAGAATAATACATCAATACTTCAATCTAGACCACCACCTACACTAGGCTGAACAATAAAATCAAAATATTACAGACAAAAAAAATTGAAACGCTAAAATATAATCATGAAGTTTTATAATAATAATAATAATAGATAATTTGGTAATAAATAGATCTACACTTATTTATAAATGGAACTTTGTCTGTGTATGTGTGTGTGTCCCCGTTACCTATAGACTCCAAAATGGCTGAACCAGTTTTCTTAAAAGTTTACACAGTTGTAATATAAGTGTCTGCAAATGTTCTTAGTTAGGTTTTGTGTCAAGGTACCCCCAATAAATATCGAAAATTGATAATAAAAAAAAATCGGGTTATAGGAGTGGTCCAATTTTAATCAAATTTGATACATTCATAGACAAAGACATAAGAAACGATATTCAGAAGTTTCAAGGTTGCAGTTCTTACAATAGTGCAGAAAATCAATAATATATATATATAAAAGGCAAGATGTTTGTGTGTGTGTGTGTCTGTTTTTTTGCCTGTATGTCTGTATTTTTTTCAGCCCTTTTATTTTAGTTTTTGCTTTGGGTTTGGCTCTAAGTAGGTATAATTGTAGTTCTTAGTCTCAGCCATGATACCATTTACTCAGAGGTCTTATTTAGTCTTCAAAATTCAGTTTATGACGAAAAAACTTATTTGATATCGATACCAGGAAATCAAATTTTGATTTACATCCATTCATTTTTCTTTCAGTCTACAGTTTCGTTTTAACTGGAAATAACTATTGCTTTTTAGTCTTTCGTGTTAACGTCCATGGATTAGGTTTAAAGCTTTCACCAGGACCATGGATTAGGTTTAAAGCTTTCATTCCACCGAGCAACGCCGGGCTATACTGCTAGTTATTATATATTTTTAGGTCTGTCATTGAATGAAAGTATAGAAGGAAACATATACATGCACACAAGAATGAAAATGATATGGATATCCGTATCATGAGAGATACACTCCACCCACATCTATTGAACAGGTGTAGAGGCTCATCCCTTGTTCCCTGTTTAGGCTGTGGTTTCCGGCTTTCTCTTTTCCAATCTTTTCACTTTTCCTTATTTTTTTTTTCAATTTGAGTAGATAGACTGAACTATTGCCCGGTTCACACTCTACCCTCGTCTATTGAACAGGTATAGAGGCTCATCCCTTGTTCCCTGTTTAGGATGTGGTTTCCGGTTTTCTCTTTTCCAATCTTTTCACTCTTACGTAGCCCCCTGCACACCAGTGGCGTTACCGCCTTGCCCGAGGTGATATGATTAAAAAAAAAAATTTCTCTTTCTGTCTGACAACAACCTCAGGATAACAAGAAAATGTATGAAGTGAAATGTGTGGCCCTTTAAAGTCATTTTTATGACTTGCATATTTAAACTGAGTATATTTTCAAATAAATGTCGTATTTAAAATTGACAAACTATGTAGATTTGAAATTTGATCATCATGCTGTTAATGAAGAAAAAGATACTAAACTAGTATTAATAATATAGTGACTACATGAATTAAGCTTTAGAATAAAGGTTTGTAAAACATGAAACTATTCAGTGTTTATATATATATATATATATATATATATATATATATATAATTAGTTAGTTTTTGGTCATAATTAAATTATACCAGTACACAGTTGTGTTAAAAAGTGTCCAGTACATTTATTTTGTGAAACTTTTATTTATCTTGTACAACCCAGGTTTCAACCTTTCGGTATCTTCAGGTGATTTATAATAACTCCATAAAGCATTACAATAATTAATACACACACACGCATATTAATTATTGTAATTTTTTTATTATAAATAGTTATCATAAAAACATTTTTAAAAAACATTATTATAACTGCTTATAACTACTTATGATAGAATTATTATAATAATGTTGCTCTACTTCGTATTGAGCACTTTTGAAAAGTAACTGCTACAAACTATGGATCTTCACTCCATGTTCTTACTCTTGCTAAGCAATATATATATATGTGTGTGTGTGTGTGTGTGTGTGTGTTCTCATCAGGAAAATTGGTATGATTAAATAGTGAAAGCAAATCTAAAAACTACAGCTGTCAGTAATCAATTAAGTTAACAGTGATTAATACACAATGAAAATATATACATTTTATTGATATTTGCTTGAATCATGTCATGAGTGTAATTCATTGTAAAGTGTTGTTGAACTGATTGACTCTTCTTTTAATTGCTTTAAACCCTCTAAGTGGCTGTACAGTGAGGTTTGTTTACATTTTATAAATATGTAGAAGTACATTACTGAAACAATCAAGTGATACCAAATCACTTTTTAGAGCTCTGACTTAATTTGTCAGAATCAATTTTGAAAAGAATATTTGCATTTGAATAGTTTTGTTGTTTAGTACCATTTTCAAGTCATTCTCAAGAGTAAAATTACTTGGGTTTTTCTCTCTACAATCATTTTCCGATTCTATTGTTGTTCAGACAATTGTGACTTATTTGTTCAACCAGTTCTCTTTTAATGATTGCTTGGCTGTCTAAGTGTCAGCCATTTTTTTTTTCCTACATTTTGTCTTAGATGGTCAGAAACATTTTTTGGTTGAGACACCAGATGCAATACTGCTATTTACTTGAACATTAGACATGTTATTTTTCTCTCCTCTCATATATGGAGGCATAAAAATAAGTTGCTTCCTTTGTTTACTGCCAACTTGTGTCAGATTCATTATGTCACTTTTCTGGTTCTATACATTTTCCCATTACTATTTATTGATAACTTGTGTACTGTCTGAGTCTGAATTATATGTATAAGTAGTGTTTTTATGAATAAATATTGGGAAGGAAACTAGGAAGAAAGTTACATGTGTTAAAGAAATGCAGGTGATATATTGTCAGTAAAAATAGAAGGATGGAATATACACAGAAGTATCAATAAGTCTGTAGGCTAATTATTAAAAATACGCATTTATTTTTCTCAAAATAGTCTCCTTTAGGATGTGCGTTGTGGTGCAGTGGATATCAACTCTGAACGACAAATCAGGTTGCCGAGTTCAAATTCAAGTTGAATTCCTTGCATTCACTTATGCACAAAAACCCTTGTGAAAAGTATTAATCTGTCTCTTCCCTCCAGTTATAGGTTAAATAATAGAAAAGATTCGGTTCTATAGCCTTGGCTGGCAACCAGTCTACTGCAGAAAGCAACGGCACCCTACTGCAGGATAATCTTCTGCCCAGTCAATCATGTCTCTTTCGAGACATGATCGTCCACAGCATGAATCACGTATGGCATTTAACTGACTGACTCCTTTGTCAATACCCTTAATTTACAACAGAATATTATTCATGTAGAATGAACATTATACAGTAAAAATTTCAAACCAAAATTTTCTTAACTGCATATCAAGCTATAGACATATTGGTTCATCTTAGGATAATATGGAAGGTAGATGGAATATAAAAAAAAAAAATGGAAATATGCAAAACAAAATTAGCTAAAAGATGAAGAGGAAAAAAAAAATTAAATGACTAAAGGGAAAAAAAAGAGAAAGAAAAGAAAGAATAAAGATGAAAAAAGGATAAAAAAAGAAGAATATGAATTGAAAAAAGAATAAAAAAATTTATTTTCTTTTAGGCATTTATCAATCATTTTTGGGTTATTTAAAACTGAAGTACCCGGGTTTTCTCAAGTGGTCCCTTATCTCAAGCATGAAGAAGAGGAAGGAAAATTGAAATAAAGCAGAAAAAATTGAAAGAAGTATCATAATAAAGAAGTAAATATATATTAAAAGAACTATAAAAAGAGAAGAAAATCTGAAAAAGGATAATATAAGAAAGAAAAACTGAGCGAAAAATGAAAAATAGGAAAGAAAAATTGAAAGAAAGATGAAAAATAAGAAAGAAAAACTAAAAGAAAGATGAAAAATAAGAAAGATGAAAAATAAGAACGAAAAACTAAAAGAAAGATGAAAAATAAGACAGAAAAACTGAATGAAAGATGAAAAATAAGAAAAACTGAAAGAAAGGTGAATAATCAAAGAAAAATTGAAAGAAAGATGAAAAATAAGAAAGAAAAACTGAAAGAAGGATAAAAATGCAGAAGAAAAATTAAGAAGGTAAATAAAAAATATTGATAAAAGAAAGATTAAAAGCAGGATAAAAATTGAAAGAAAAGATAAAGAAAATGAAGAAAGTGAAAGAGGGGTAAAAAAAAGAAAAACATGAACTGAAAGAAAAGATACAAAAAAAGAAGATAATGAGTAAAAACAAAAGATAAAAAAACAGACTAGCAAAAAAAATCTGACAGGTAAATGTAAGGAAGAAATAAAGTAGATGAAAAACATGCAGATGTATATTGGCAGCATGTAATGGTTCTTTACTTTCATTGTTTGTTGACAGTTCAGCCAAAATCTGATCACTTTGCTTTCTTTTACTTTTTATTACATAAAACTCACATCAGCTTAAACTTTCCCAAGTTGGTCACGGAAAGAATGAAAGACATCAATATCAGGAACATTTTAACTTCATCATTTTTTATTTTCACTAAAGTTTCTTTAATTTCTGATTTTGAAAATTGAAACAGTTGGGTTGTATTCTGTGTTAAAAATATATCAGTTCTGTTCAAGTTTGATATTTTATGCTTGTCATTTAGCTGAACTTGGAAGAGGCTGTTTAATGGTATATCAAGTTCTTTTGAAACATGAGACATTCAGCCCATTAGAATGTCTTTTATTAGAGTTTTATTTTATCACTTCTTTTTGTTTTACTGTTATATTTAAACACGCAAGGTATCAAACTCTAGAATTACTTAAAGTTAGAGATAAGATTGCTTAAAAATTACCACGAGTGGTAAGTGTGTATATCTATATAAGCAAGCATATGCCTAGGTATGCATATATATACATATATAATATAGATAGATAGCTACAGAACATGAGAGAGGCAGAAGAATTTGCAAACTCATAATGGTGAGAAATAGATACCTTAATTGTTTTGTTCATTTTAATTCCTATATCTTGTTCTTTTCTTTATATATATATATATATATATATATATATATATATATATAGGATTAATACAAATAAAATTTATCATTTAGCTGATTGATGCTATATCCAGCTCCCTAACTTAAAAGTTTTGTAGACAAATCTTTGTGTATTCATTCATTCACTCATCAGGAGGTATCAGCAATCTGGCAATCATGTCTCAAAAGAGACATGACTGACTTGGCAGAATATTTTCCCACAGTAGGTTGCCATTACTTTCTGTGGTAGACTGGTTGCCAGCCAAGGCTATAGAACCCAGTCTGTCCTACTATTTAACCCATAGCTGGAGGGAGAACTACCTTTCCCAAGAGTATTTGCATGAAAGTGAATGCAGTGAATTCAACTGGAGTTCAAACTCAGCTATCCGATTTCTCATTCTGAGCTGATATCCACTGCACTGCAACGCACATCCATTATTTTTATATTAAGTTAAAAAAAGATTTTATGTACATTTTATTGATGTTAGGTTGATTCTTTTCTTCTTTTTCTTTGTGTGTGTGTTTATGTGTGTATGCCAGTATGTATGTGTATACATGGATATACAAATGTGTGTGACTATAGATATACAGTGGACCACATTTTTAATCTTTAATCTTTATAAATGGCCATTCTTTTAAATGGATTTGCATAAAAAGAACAAAATATTAAATTGATTCTGTTGTTGCACAATATGGCTGACTAAACAGCTATTCTTGTCACAACATTCCGCTAGAAACCACTTTTCAAACACAAACTTAGATATTCAAAAGTAAGTATACAGTAGTATTATTATTGATATGTTTCTATAATCAGTTCAATATGTTTTGTTTTTCATTACTGTGTGCAATGGATATCGGCTCGGAACGAGAAATCGGGGAGCCGAGTTCGAATTCCAGTTGAATTCATTGCATTCACTTACGCGCAAATACCCTTGGGAAAGGTATTAATCCGTCACATCCTTCCAGTTATGGGTTAAATAACAGGACAGGTTGGGTTCTATAGCCTTGGCTGGCAACCAGTCTACCACAGAAAGCAATGGCAACCTACTGCGGGATAATCTTCTGCCTAGTCAGTCATGTCTCTTTTGAGACATGATCGCCCAAGCGTATATCACGTATGGCATTTAACTGACTGACAGTGTGCAAAAGTGTTAGGACAGGGGTGATTTTAAACTTTATTTTGATGCCTCATAAAAGATAAAACAGTTCTTGTCCTAATGCTTTTGCACAGTACTATATATATATATATATATATATATATATATATTAAAGAATGAAATGTTCACCACTTACTTGCTACCCAGGTTTCGCGTATGGCACTTAACTGACTGATACCTACTTTTGTATTTTAGTAAAATTACAAAAAGTGTCCAATGTTACCACATCTGTACAAGAACATGTAAGTCCTTGGTTCACTAAGAACTTTTTGAACCAATCTTACTCTATGGATCTGGAACTTGGATTCTTTCAGCAAAACAACAGCACCATTTAGATGGATGTTATACTCATCTTCTCAGAAGAGTACTTGATCTTTCATGGCAAAACCACCCAACTCTTGAAATGATATATGGAGACCTACCAAGAGTATCAACCTTAGTTCAAAAGAGATGTGTCCAGTTTGCTGGGCATTGTGCACATGCCACAGATGAACTTGTTTCATCATTTGTATTATGGAGGCACCCATCATCTCACAATCGATCTCATAAGTTAACCTTTTCAGACAGGATACATAGAGATACATCTATTGCCAAGGAAAACCTTACAGGAGCTTTGTCAAATAGGAAATACTGGAAGGGTGTAGTGAGTTCTATCTCGGCCGAGGTCACAGGATGATGATGATGTAAGTCCTTAGAAGGACTTAAAAGTTACATCTGCATTGTTCATATTTGAAAATAAACAAAGTAATGACATGACTATCTATCACACACACACACACACATAAAGAAATTGCACTAAACAGATTTTATAAATCTATTTAGACATGCTTAAACAATATATACAGCATGTGATGTGTAAATTGTCTCCATTTTAAATTTTTTATTTCATGCATGTGCATTGTTTGTTTTTTATTTTGTTGACTGCACAAGATAGTAGGGTCGGTTGGGCACCATCTGAGAGAAAAAGAGCACCATGACACAACTCACTCTGCCAGAAATTTGGAAACAGCATGCTTTACTGCTTGGCATTCACACCGAAAGCTCCCATATAAACATTTCAAAATGTTTGGATGTCATCCAACTCTTTTCAAATCCTCTGCAGTGCAGAGGATGATTTGGAAAGAGTTGGATGATATATCCAGTCAACATCATGGTGTTTGTAATGATCACTAGTATTGGTGAAATTATGCCTCCATTCATCTTTCCACAGGACGTCATACTCAACACAGAGGCCTACATCAAGTGCTTTGAAGAGGTTGGCTGCTAGAAGATCCTATGTTTGGTGAAAGGATTCTTCAGGGTGCAACACAAGAACTCAATCATGGCTGTTAGACAATTTCTGCAACCACATCACCCATTGCATCTAGCCACCTAACTCCGCAGAGTGCAAACCCCTTCATTATTATATGTGGGGTGCAGTTGAGTGGGAGACCAACAAAACTTCTTGTAATATCAAAGATGAACTGAAGGCAAGGATTATTGCACCATTCACTAACTTAAACAAGGAGTTCATTCAGAAGAGATGCAGGAGATTCTGAAGTCATCTGGAGGCTGTTGACAAAGCCAATTGCGGTTTTATTGAATAAATTTACTCTTTAGTATTTCAAGATATTTTTGTGTAATTTTGGTAAATATATCTTTTAAAATGAGATGTCAGTGTTGTTTTCATTTTTGCATAAATTAGATGACACCTCATCTGTCACACACTGTAGAATCTTCTTAGTGGGTAAAAGTGTATGTTTAATTTTATAATTAATTATAACAATACTTAAAAATGTGAACATTTTAATGAATTTTCCCATTATGCAGACCACTTTGCATTAAGTTGACAATGGAGTCAGCATCAGACATGAAGTCCTTTTTTTTGTTTTGGTTTCATTTTTGGTGTTGTGGCTTATTAGGTACAAAAGCATATTAAAAATTCATGTTCTATTATAAATAGACTGTAATATATTTCATTATGTCTTTAGACATATTGACTCACACATTTAAAAAAAGCTACTTTCTTATATATATATATATATTGTGTGTATTTTGGCAGCATTTTTTTCATTAATACAGGTTTCGTTGAATAATATAGACAAGTTTTGTCTATTTATTTTGTGTAGGATCCTTTCGTATAGTCTGATAAGCTTGATAGTATTATTGTTAAAAGACAAGAAATCACAGTAATTGTTGATTTTTTTATCAGGTCTGAGCTTTTGGCTTACATAAGCTCAGACCTGATAAAAAAATCAACAATTACTGTGATTTCTTGTCGTCTTTTAACAATAATACCATCAAGCTTATCAAACTATACGAAAGGATCCTACACAAAATAAATACACAAAACTTGTCTATATTATTCAAGGAAACCTATATATATATATATATATATATATATATATATATATATTATCCTATGTCTATGGCATGACTCAGAGTTTTATGCATTATGCAATCATCGGGTGCATATTTCAAAAATATTTTAAATATGTACCTGATGATTGCATAACACATGAGACTTCGAGTTGTGCCATAGATGTAGGATAATATGTATTTTTATTAATATATTTAGTGTATCGAGGCAGCAGATAATTTTCTTAACATATACTGTTAAATATAAGAGACAATGAATGTCTATTATGTTTAATCATGAGCCGTTCTAAATGTTGTATTTTGGCTTTAATTTCAGTTGAAATTAAAGACAAATATTCTCCAACATTTGGATAATTTTTTATTAAGTTGGATATATATATTATATATATATATATATATATATATATATATATATATATAATGCAACTCTGTATATGCATTGAGCAATTTTATTAACATCTGAATATTAATACTATAAATATGTACACCCTCCTCATGTGTATATTCATTAATTTATGTCACTATATATATATATATGTGTGTGTGTGTGTAAATATTTTTAATTCTGAAATATTTTAACTCAATTCTTATAGGCCCACTACTATTTTTAATATATTTTGAAAATGACAATATTTTTAGCTGACATCAGAATTTATAATTTTTTTATGAAATAATTAGTGTCAAAGTATTTTTTTTTAATAATTTCACCCCAAGCAAGGCAATAAAAGAAACAATGTGAGTATGAAGGAATATGAGAAACAGAAAACCATTATTAAGAAGGAAAAATAATAAAAGAACAATAAAGAAAGATTTAAGAAAGGCATCAGTTCACAATTGACATTGCTTTGCTTTTAAATTTTTGAAGATCAAAGTTGACTGGAAAGCAAAAAGCTGGAAGAGAGTTACACAAGTATGAAGTAAAAGAGAAGAAACTGTTAGCACAGAACTAACAGTCACATTTAGCCATTTCAAATGTAAAATGATAGCAATTCATATAATGAAATAAATTTATTGTCAGCTGTCAGTAATTTTGAAAATGTTTTAAATGAGTGACTTATAAATCATAAAAAAATACAAATTGTAAGTTGTAGTCGTACATCACAGTTAATTTGATAATTTAAACAAATTTCATTTTATTTGAAAAACAATTATTTTTATCTTAGGGATTAGGAATTTCTTTTGGAAATGTCAAAACTCAGTTATTTAATTAGCATAAAATTAATTTACATCAGAATAGATTTTGAGTAAAAATTGTTTTGGGAAGCTATTCCATTTGAGTTGGCTTTATTACAAAATTGCATATATGCAAATAAGACATGGACAGACTTAGATAGATAGATAGATAGATAGATAGATAGATGAACAGACAGATAGATAGATAGATAGATAGATAGATAGATAGATAGATAGATAGATAGATAGATAGATAGATAGATGAAACAGACTTTATGATAGATAGATAGATAGATAGATAGATGAAACAGACTATGATAGATAGATAGATAGATAGATAGATAGATAGATAGATAGATGAACAGACTATGATAGATAGATAGATAGATAGATAGATAAAAGATATGATAGATAGATAGATAGAATAGACTAAGATAGATAGATAGATGAACAGACTATGATAGATAGATAGATAGATAGATAGAATAGATAGATAGATAGACAGACTAAGATAGATAGATAGATGAACAGACTATATAGATAGATAGATAGATAGATGAACAGACTGATAGATAGATAGATAGATAGATAGATGAACAGACTATGATAGATAGATAGATAGATAGACTATGATAGAATAGATAGATAGATAGATAGACTAGATAGATAGATAGATAGATAGATAGATGAACAGACTGATAGATAGATAGATAGATAGATAGATAGATAGATAGATAGATGAACAGACTAGATAGATAAGATAGATAGATAGATGAACAGACAAGATAGATAGATAGATAGATAGATAGATAGATAGATAGATAGATAGATAGATAGATAGATAGATAGATATGAACAGACTGAGATAGATAGATAGATAGATAGATATGAACAGACTGAGATAGATAGATAGATATGAACAGACTGAGATAGATAGATAGATAGATAGATAGATAGATAGATAGATATGAACAGACTGAGATAGATAGATAGATATGAACAGACTGAGATAGATAGATAGATAGATAGATAGATAGATATGAACAGACTGTGATAGATAGATAGATAGATAGATAGATAGATATGAACAGACTGAGATAGATAGATAGATAGATATAAACATATAGAAATAGTTATAATATGGTTTTTGAAATTTAAACCATTAATTAATTTGTATAACATGAAATATGTAATAGCATTTATCACTTTTAATTTTTTTCCAAGTTCAAAATGTGGCAAAATGTGTTTATGATCAACTGTTTCTTTTTTATTATTGTAATTTTTTTGACACCTTACAAATCCATCTTTATTTAAGGTTAAACCAAGTCTTCTTTTCATAATGAAGTTCTGCTCATTTAGCTTTCCATCATCATTAAAATTAAAGTTTGGAGGTGCACATCTTTTCTAAAGTGACAGTTTATCAGTTTTAAAACTGATATGTTTTTCTCACTATGTGCCATTTTCTTTAAGGATGAAGGCAGTAATGGCTCTGATGATGTTCTAAATTTATGATGTCTTTATTATAATATTCATAGAGCTTTATTAATATTATTTTGATGAAAATGAATGCTTTCCACTTTACTGGAGCATAAGATACAGCTTATATATCAGGCACATTCCCAAAAGGCTATTTATAATATTATATCAGTAGGCAATAATTTATTTGAATCTATCATCAAAACAGTAAGGAATGTCTTCATTAAATTTGTATTTATTCACCTATAAACATTGACTTCTTTTTCGTTTGTTTATCCTATTTTTAATAGGAAAATTTAAGTCCCTTACTTCTATTATTCATTACTGTGTTTCAGGTCATATATTTGCTAAAACTAAAAAGTATATTTGGTGCTTTGGGTTTTATATTTAACTTTATTCATTCAGGAAAAAGTTCCTTCCTCTTCCCTTGAGAAATTTCCAGTCAGTTACCAAATATAGTATCTTTTCTCTGTGACAAAATCATGGGGGAAATAAAATTTCCAGTAAATTTGACATGGATGTTTATATTATTACTTTTATTTTCATTTGAAAATGGAAAACAAGCTATAACTTAGAATACAAAAGTAAGACATTTTTATACGGGAATGGGTATTTGGACCATAAAAGTAATCATGCTTCATTTACCAAAATTTTTCATTCATATTTATGGGAAGATATGTGCTTTGTGGCACAGTGGATATTGGCTCAGAATGAGAAACCGGGGAGCCGAGTTCGAATTCCAGTTGAATCCATTGTATTCACTTTCGCACAAATACCCTTGGGAAAGGTATTAATTCGTCTATTCCTTCCAGTTATGAGTTAAATAGCAGGACAAACTGGGTTCTATAGCCTTGGTCGGCAACCAGTCTACCGCAGAAAGCAATGGCAATCTTCTGCCCAGTCAGTCATGTCTCGAAAGAGACATGATTGCCCAAGCGTGTATCATGTATGGCACTTAACTGACTGAATTTCTATCTGAATATCTGAGATAAGAAATTATCATTATTATATGCTGATTTAAGCAAAATTCTTATCCTCATCGTGGTTGAAGTAGTCATAGCAATTCAAAGATTGTACCCTCTGGCTTTTTTCATCTGCCTGTTCATTAACTTTCTCAGAATTTCAGATGGAATCTTTTATTTAATATATGAGGGTAAATTGTTCTCATTCCAGTGCCTGTGCTCAGGGAAATCACATATTAGTGAATCCTTCTTTTATTTTATCCATTGTTAATTCCTCATGCTCAACTACAGTATATGGATTCCACTACTTGACCCTGGAATTGAACACATGACCACCAGGTAAACTGCAACACTTAACCAACTCTTATATTCTGCAGTATAATAAGATGGTGCAATTTCAGAGCCTTAAAGACATTGAAGAACAGGCATTATGTTTAAAGCTTCAAAATTAGGTTAATATGCATAGTGGAATGAGAAAAAATTGAATAAAGGGTTTGGTTCAAAAATCAAAATGATTTATATTTGGATAAGAATCTGACAGAATGGTGAATTTGAAAAACACTTATTTTGACATTTTGCTGCATCAAAAAAAAAAAATGAATTTTTGGCACTATTTAAATTGACTTGTCTACTTGTAAAAATAAGGAAGAATTTTTTTTAAATTCTTGCCAAGTAGAATTCATTAGACCTTTCACAAGCCATGACATTTTTTTTTTTTTAATCATTTCACCCCAAGCAAGGCATTCCACTGCCACTATTGCGCTTGGGGCTACATAGGGGAAGGTAAATAGAAAAAGTGGTTAGATATAGGAAATGTCAGAAGTGGGGGGTTATAGATAGTTGGGTGGGTGGGAAGAGTGTTTGAAAGAATGGAAGTGAGTTAGTTTGTTAGGAGGTGTCTATTGACCTTACATTTAAACTCCTGGAGATTGTAGTCGTCGGGGAAGCAGTCATGTGGAAGGGAATTCCACAGTCGGGAAGTGCGAGAAAAGAAACTGTTGGAGTAGAAGTTGCGGTTGCATTTTATTGGTTTCACTGTAAAAGGGTGTGATCTAGTTGTTAATCTAGTATCTCGTGCAAATTCGTATTTAGGGGGCACCAGTGATCTAAGTTCATCAGAGCAGAAGCCGTGAAAGTATTTATAGAAGAGACACAGGGAAGCCACATTGCGCCGGTGAGAGAGAGACTGCAGGCAGTCTGCTAAGTCGGTATCAATCACATTACAGACCCTCCACTGTACCTTGTCGAGAAGCCCAAGGAGAATAGCTGGGGCACCCGACCAGATATGGCAACAGTATTCAATACACGGGCAGATGGTAGATTTACAAATGTGCAGGATAGATTCAGACGGAAAAAACCTCCAGGCCCTGCACAGAGAACCAACTTTCATAGCAGCGGATTTAGCAATGGATTCGATATACTCGTTCCACTTGAGGTTCACTGAAAGTGTGAGACCAAGGAGGCGTAGTCTGGTAGAATCCTAAATTATTAATCTTTTTATCATTTTAGAAGGGAAGTTCTATTCATAATACAGTGTCAAACCAATCCTTGACTTCTTAAAGAGTTATCTACACTTTATTTTCATTTACAAATGCTAAGTTTGAAACTGTGCTCTATCATTGATAGCTGTGCACTATTTTGAATTTGGATAAAGGACAGAATCAGGCATAAAAAACATAAGCACATTTCCAAACTGTTTTCATGAAAGTATTAAAATTTCTGTTTGGGAAAATTTCTGTTAAACTTTTCATTGTCTGTTATTATACTGCACAGATAGTTGAATTTCCATATTTGTTTAAATTTGACATTCCCAGTGTGTTAATCACATCTTAGGCGGTCCCATTTTGCTCAGTACCATGCATTTTACCTTATTATAATTTATGATCAATGTTTTCTTTATATCTGAAATGTTGTGACTATATGAACCAAGATGAGGACAACAGTTCAATTAAGTCAGTGTCTATTTATGATGAAGAGTTTTCAAAAAATCTCTGCAAAAAATTTGTAATTTTTTTCTTTAATATACCTAATACAAATGCAGCCATTCAGTAACATTTGGTGTAATATTGTTATAGTGTAGATAACTGTCAGCTTAAATCTTTAAAAAAATTCCCTATAATTTCCTAGAAATTATTCATGAAAACAATTTATATATATATATGTTAAATAAAACAGATATAGTATATGGTTTAACAAAAAATATTTGATTGATGATGTTAATATTTCAGTGTTTATTTACATCAGAGCATTAAGACGAGAATTATTAAAATACAAACAAATTGATAAAAAAGATAGACACAGTTTGATCTAAACAAATTTGCTTGAATTTGTTATTATTTCAATATTTATTCATATCATTCTAAAAATACAACTGGAAGTGATTTGCTTATTTTATTGATTGCTTCACTGTAATTAATTAAGGAAATTAATATTAATGTGAGTTTTTATCAGTCAAACTCATTCACAGATGTTTTCAAAAACACTGTCAAAATCAATCATAGATTTTTGTTTTTCAGCTAAATATAGATCATTCATTATTTAAATGTAATTTCTAGAGTTAAATGATATTCTTCATCATACAAATTTTCAGTATATGAAAATAAATGCTTAAATAAAAGTAGCTGTAACTATTTTTCATTGATATGTCACAAATGTTTTTTTTTAATACAACCCAAGATAGCAATAGTTAAAGAGTGTGAACACTTTCATTTCATGAAATATAAGTATTTTTCCCAGGTAGAAATGTTCAAGTTTTATAAGTAGTATAAATGTCCACAAGATCTTTTGGTAAATTGAATTATTTTGTTTACTGCTGCTTTTTTTTTTATTCTCACAAGCACTTACGCACAGGTATTGTTTACTAAGGAGAATTAGCCGTTTGCTTCCATGGACAATGTAGCTGTTTTTGAAATGTGGCACTTCTTTGTTTTTTTTATAATCATATCGCCCAAGCAAGGCATTTTATGGCCACTGTTTTGCAGGGGGTTACATAGGAGGAAACTTACGAGAAAGAGTGACAGGTTATAGGGGGTGTCAGAAAGTGGGTAAGAGAAGGATGAGAATACTGATGAGAGTGGAGTGGACGGAGAAGGGAGCATGAGAGAGAAGATGCAAGTCAGTGAGATAGGAGACATTACAATTGACTTTACATTTATACTCTTGGAGATTGTAGATGTCGGAAAGCAAGTAAACAGAAGGGAATTCCACAGGCGGGAAGTGTGAGAAAAGAAGCTGCTGGAGTAGAATTTGCATTTACATTTCATTGGTTTCACAGTAAAAGGGTGGGACTTAGTTGCTAATCTTACGACTCAAGTAAATTCATATATAGGGGGCACCAGGGAGCTAAGTTCATCGAAGCAGACGCCGTGAAATGATATGTTTTAAAACAAAAGAGGTTAGAAAAATTAGAGGTTATATTAGAGGTCCTTCTCAATCAGAAGAACAAAGGTATGAGAGCTTTAAGACAGGCCACTGGCTAAAGGAAAGTGGTAAACACATATTTACATGTATTTATATCAACATGTATATCTATCAAGAAGTCTTTTGCCTGATATATATTATTAATTGAAATTTGATCTGAAATTTTCATTGTATAATATTTGCTGTATATGATTAATATTGACCAATGAATTAAGTGCATTGAAAAGAAAGATGATGATGCTGAAAAATAAATATAGATTTGTGAATTTGATGGCATAGATGTTGTGATTTCAATCCTTAGGCTGGGCAGTGTGTAGTTAGAATCAGTGGAAACAGACAAGCAATAAATAAGCAGTACTAAAGAAAAGAATTAGATGAGATATCTCAAAACATGGGCAGTGGAATGAGAACAGTCTACCCTCATAGATTAAATAAAGTATTCAATTCAGAATACTCTGTAGGTTACTCAGATCAATATAAACATGAGGAAGGCTAGAGAGCAGAAGGGCTGACACATTGTGATAGTAACAACAAAGATTGGGACAATAGTCCAAATATAAACTATGAAAATAATGATAACTAATCATCCCAGAAATTCAGACAGAAGACAATTGGATGATAATAACAACAAAAATGACGATAATAATCCAAATGTAAATATTGATAACTCCTTCTGTCAGAAATTCAGACAGAAGGCAACTGGGTGATAATAACAAAAACGATGAGGACAATAATTCAAATGTAAATAATGATAACTCCTCATCCCAGAAATTCAGACAAAAAATAAATGTTTTTTATATAAAATAAACGTTTTTCTTCATTACACTATGAATATACTGATATATATTTAAAGATAGGGTACATATCTGGCATACACATTTAAGCATCAAAATATGCATATTGAAATGTAGGCAATAAATTATACAGAAATATAACTCATTTTTTACAGTATATATATATATATATATATATATATATATATATACTAGCAGTATAGCCCGGCGTTCTTCGGGTGTAATGAAAGCTTTAAAACTAATCTATGGTCCTGGAGCTCAGACTCAGCCTTAAGACTATTTGTGTGGAGTTTGGTGAGAATCGGATAAAATTGTGGATTTGTTTAAAGGACATACACACTGATAAACAGACACACACATACAAACATCTTGCCTTTTATATATATATATATATATATATATATATATATATATTATCAATTTTCTGCACTATTGTAAGAACTGCAACCTTGAAACTTCTGAATATTGTTTCTTATGTCTTTGTCTATGAGTGTATCAAATTTGATTAAAATTGGATCACTCCTTCTATAACCCAATTTTTTTGATTATCAATTTTCGATATTTATCGGTTTTACCTCAACACAAAACCTAGCTAAGAACACTCACAGACACTTATAGTACAAATGTGTAAATTTTCAAGAAAATCGGTTCAGCCGTTTTAGAGTCTATAGGTAACAGACACAAACACAGACACATACACACACACACAGACAAAGTTCCATTTATAAATAAGTTTAGATTTAGATTTAGATTAGATTACATTTAGATATATATATATAGAGAGAGAGAGAGACACACACACACAAGAGGAAAAATTATCTTAGCTGACATGTTTTGTCCTGTGATAGTCTTTATCAGGGCAAATGTAAGGATTTTATTTTGCAAAAAGTATTTATAAACAAAAGTCAAAATGTTTTTCAGTTTAAGAAACGCTCATAAATTTTCATCAAGCTAAATGAGAAGTCTAGTTCAGTTATGGAGTGTGCTTAGTGACATAATTTAATGTCTAATAAACAAAAGTAAGTAAATAATGTTGAATTCTTTTTTAATTATATGATTAATATTTGTAATATTTTAGTGTGGGATCAGTTTATGCATTCTATATTTTAAATAATAGCAGGTTATGAATTTAACCATTTTTTAAAATTCCAGTTGAATTCGTTGCATTCACTTACGCACAAATACATTAGGGAATGGTATAAATCCATCTCTTCTTTCTCCAGCTATGGGTTGAATAACAGGACAAGTTGGGTCAACTGGCAACTAGTCTACTGCAGAAAGTAATGGCAACTTACTGTGGGAAAATCTTCTATCCAGTCAGTCATGTCTTTTTAGAGACATGATCGCCCAAGTGTGTACCCCGTATGGTACTTAACTGACTGATATTGGCTTGGAAAAATACCAACTCTTTCAGGAAAAGAAATATTTGAAAAAATCCTGGACACAGATTTATACTTTGGTAAGATTCAATAGTGGCACTCTCAAGAATTTTCCATTTAAGTTACTTTCTCTTTTAATAATGTGGCATTCTTTAGATCAAAATAAAATCCTTACATTTGCTTTGATAAAATCCATTAGAGAATGAAACAATTCAGCTAAGTTAATTTTTCCTTTTGTATTTATTCATATTGTCCTTTTACACATATTTAGTTATATCTGAAATTTTGTAAGTACAGTGCTATGCAAAAGTATTAGGACAAGAATTATTTTATCTTTTATGAGGCATCAAAATAAAGTTTAAAATCACCCCTGTCCTAACACTTTTGCACACTCCCGGTAGTTTGCAAAAGTATTAGGACAGGGGTGATTTTCCTAAAAATCTCACTAAAATTCAAATACAAGGTGAAAAGCTAAGTAAATTGCTAATAAAGATTGATTATTTAAAACTAAGTGTAAAAGAAATGTATTAAAAAAAGTTATATTTAATTTTTCCTATTTTCTATTAGACAAGTTATTTTGAAACTACTCTGTTGAACATCTATGGGATATTTTTGATAAAAAAATTGATAAAACTAATGTTACTTTGCAAGACACACTTTGAGAACAAATACAAGCTGCTTAGCAGGAGATACCATTAGATACATTGAAGAAACTTGTGATGTCAATGCCTGACAGAATGAAGGCTGTGATCAAAGTAAAAGGCTATTATACTAAATATTAAATTTATTTTCTAACAAGTATTTTTTCTTGTTAAAGCATTTGTTAAGTAAATCAAATAAAATTATTTTTATTAAATTGTTTATTTTCTGTCAATATGCCTCATAAAAGATAAAATAGTTCTTGTCCTAATACTTTTGCACAGTTCTGTATATATATATATATATTCTTATAAGAAATATCATATCTTCACTTAGTAGCATCATGTATGAATACAGCCAAAATGTTTTGACCATATTCAGAGAACTAAACAAAACAACACAAAAACAAAAAATAATTACTGCTACAAAAAATATTTCTCACATAGCATCATATAGAAAACAAAGACTATTATTCATACTTGTTGCTATGCTATGGAAAATTATCTCCCCTCCCACTTAAAAATGGGTAAAGTATTAACCAAAAATACTTAGGAAAACCAATAACAGTGTCTTCACACACTCATTGCTGAAAAAAGAAAACTTGTAAGAACACAAGAAAAATTAAATTTAAAATTTCAATATATTCCTTGTCCACCATTTTTAACGAGATATGCATAAAAAAAGGATTGCTGCCCAAGTGTACCATATATGTCAGTCAGTTAAGTGCCAAACGTGATACATGCTTGGGCAATCATGTCTCGAAAGAGACATGACTGACTGGGCAGAAGATTATCCCACAGTAGTTTGCCATTGCTTTCCGCAGTAGACTGTTTGCCAGCCAAGGCTATAGAACTCAGTCTGTTCTATTATTTAACATATAACTGAAGGGAAGAGACGGATTAATACCTTTCCCAAGGGTATTTGTGTGTAAGTGAATGCAAGGAATATCAACTTGAATTCGAACTCGGCTCCCAATTTGTCATTTTGAGATGATATCCATTGCGCCACAATGCACCATATATGTACTTCACATATATTCTCATCTCTATTTCTAATTCTCATTATAAACAAAACAGCTACAAATAATAAAAATTTTGTGAACACTCTCTTCCAACATGCATTGAGTCAGCATGTAAGAGTAGGCTCATAAAATTCATATAAGAATAAATATATAATGTTGATGTAAATGCTTATATTATCTCTTCTAATTTTTGTTCTACCAAGTTTTTACAGTAGCTTGTTTGATAAATTATTTGCTTCTTTCCTCTGTTCCTCTTACTGTCAATATCTCCTGTGAGTGTCAAATCCTTTTGTCATGATGTGTTTCAGAAAGTTCAACTATCTTTTTCTGATTTTTATCCCTTGTTCCCTGTTTAGGATGTGGTTTCCGGCTTTCTCTTTTCCAATCTTTTCTCTCTTTTCTTTTATCTTTTTCAATTGGAGTAGATAGACTAAACTATCGCCCAGTTCACACTCCACCCATGTCTATTGAACAGGTGAAGAGGCTCATCCCTTGTTCCCTGTTTAGGATGTGGTTTCCGGCTTTCTCTTTTCCAATCTTACATAGCCCCCTGCACATCAGTGGTGTTACCGCCTTGCTTGGGGTGATATGATTTAAAAAAAAAAAAGTGTCCTTGTTTCCATTTTCTCTAAAACTTTGTTGTTGCTCACATGTTAAGTCTATGGTATTCTCCTGTAGAACCACATTTCTGTTGTCTCTAATCTCTTCATCATTTGTGTGAAGATTGTTCAGCATTCACCATTATACAGGAGGACTGATATTATGTAACAACTTACTCTTTTCTTTGTTTCTAATGAAATTTTCTTGTTTCTTAATACTTTGCTTCGTGTTACATCAGGTAACAGAATTATGTGAAATAATACAAAACAACGTAATAGTATAAAAGTAGGTGCATTGACAGGAAAAGAGAAGTATTTACAAGAGGTGAGGATTAGTAGAATACAGAACAAGGTAATTAGTATACATTATTGTCGTAGAGACATGATAGATTGACTAGTAGAACACTTCCAGTGCAATACCAAAAATACTTGAGGGACCCGCTCACTTGACTTCCTGACTCAACTTCCTTCCCCGAGGTATAATCACTACTATTTTATATAGTGATTCAAATAGTCCATTTCCATGGAAAGGTGGAGAGTGCCCCAACACTTAGTTTTTGGGGGGTATTTTTTCTTATTCTAATGTGTCTTTACATTTCAATCCTCTGTTAAAACACTTACAAAATATTTAAAATTCTGTACTTGCTTGCTTTTAGTGCCTCTAGTGTATATCTTTGTGTTTGTATAGATATGCCTGTCTAGTCACCGACCAATGATTTATGTATCTACAAGTTCAAAGAAAACAAGTTGTCATACAGTATAAGTAACTCCCATAAATCTCACTCTGACTCGCTTACACTGAGCATGCTCACTGATGTTACAAGATTCAGCCAATGAAATTGATGGACCATTAAATCCTTAAACATTCACATGCATCCATTATTTCATAGGCTCTTTTATTCCATTCTACTAATGTTTGCAAATCAGATTGAAAGTCTCCCTTGAGAGAACAATGTTTCCACTGCATCAATATTTTAGCTCGTTTGAATCGACATCAGCAGCCAAGATATTTGACAGGAATTTAATGCAATTTTAACTGTTCTCATCTAAACTGTCACAACCAGTAACATGCAAATGTGGGGCAGAGGGTGTGACAGCCCTGGGCTTCCATATCAAAAGGGTATCCAATCAAAGAGTTAGATAAAAATTTAGTTTTTGAAATTTTAAATTGTCTCTGTTAAATTTATTATAAAGTAGCACAAATTGATGTGAATGTGGATCTGTGTTTTGATAAGCAAGATTAGACATCTAAATACTGTGCATAATGTGTAACTTAATAAATGGAGACTGATTTATTTAATTTGAATAAAGTGTTTATTTCATGTTTCATCCATTTTTACATATTTAAAATGTCGTCATTTCTTACATTTCTCAGTACCCCTGCTTGATTCATAGGGGGCATACAACAAGCATCCCCAAACCTCTGTATGCCACTGATCACAGCTATCTTTACTCTAAATCTTATTGTCTTTCATGATTGTTAATAAGAAAATAAGGTGATTTTCTAAGTATGACTTAGATATGGCATAAGGCCGGAAGTATGGGGCCCCAAGTGAGGATTGAACTGACTATACAGTCATAATTGATCCAGCAAGACAAGCTTTCTAGTCATTACACCACAAAAAGATGCTCTGATTTTCTAAGCATAGCTTACATGTGGCACAAGGTCAAAAGTGTGGAGCACCTAGTGAGGATCGAACTCACTACTCTGTCATAATTCATCTACTAAGACAAGCTTGCTAAGCATTACTCCACCTTGAAGTGTGCAAGGTGATTTTCCAAGTGTAGCTTAGAACACCCAGTGGAAATTGAACTCACTTCAGTCGTAATTAATCTAGCAAGATAAGCTTTGAAGTGCTTTAAATGGTGGTTTTCTAAGTGTAGAAAATCTGTGTGGCAATAAGCCGAAAGTATGGGGCACCTAGTGAGGACTGAACTAATTTTTTTTAACAGTTTTTGTAGATTTGCATTCATTCAATTTTCCTCAAGACCCAACATTTGTCAGAATCAAAAAATATCCATTTTTTCAAATCATTTTATAATGAAGCTCCTGGTCATAATATAAATACAATGTCAGCTCAATCTCATTCTTCTTACAGAGGTATCTGTACTTTGTTTTTATTCACAAATGTCAAGTTTACATCATTGATAACTATATACTATTACTACTATTACTGTTTTATTTAATACAATATCAGTAGTATACAGTTATCAATGACACCTTTTCAAACTTGACATTTGTAAATAAAAATAAAGTACAGATAACTCTATAAGAAATCAAAGATCAATCTGACAACATATTTGATATTATGAATAGTACCTTCCTTCTGAAATGATAAAAAAAAATCAATATTTTTTTAATTGTGGTGAATGTCCTGACTTGAGGAAGCTCTAATGAAAAATAATCTACTAAATTATTCCTCTCACCCACAATTTTCCCTATTTTTATGAGTGGTCCAGTTAATTTAAGTAGTACTGAATTGTATTCAACAGAGTATGGCAGATATACTTCTTAAAAATACCAAGACATTAGTGGCAATGGTATCTTTGTCTAGCTGATGTTTTACTATAATGTGGGAGACATATATGGCCATATCTGACTTCCGGGCATTAGTCCGGGCCGATCCGTGCAATCATAGTGAAAATTCGGGCAAGGAAAAATGTCTTTGTCAGAAATCAAACTAAACAATTCACAAAGACAGAAAGAAAAACGAAGAAAACATCCAAATGAACGCAGTAAAAATCTGTTTATTTATTAATTTTGAGAGAAAAACTGGTTATACTCAGAAAGTCCGAACCCGATTTCCTGCTTTCGTTCACGTTCTGTGCCTAATTTCCATTGAAATAGCTGAAAAAATTTGCAAAAATCATAGTTTCTGGAAACGGATGACACTGATGATGTCATCACATTGTCAACTAATAAATCCAGGCAATTTTCTCTGTGCCCGGTGTTTTTTTAACATCAGCTACGGGCCCTAGTGGGAGGTATTTCTGTCACACTGTATTATTACTCATATTTTGAGAAGATACAAAAATAAAATGTGTTTATTAAATGAGTGTCAGACATTTTGTTTTTATTTCATTTGACATTTACTTTGGACATGATGAGAATACATAAAAAACCTTTAATACCTCTACATTCAGATTTAGCTTCAGCCTCTATTTTTTTTTTAATTGTTTTAAGGAAATCTGTTTTCTTTTTCATTATTTTTCTGTATTTCATAGAAATTCACCATTTGAATTAACCAACCAAATTTACAGAATAAATTTATATATGCTATAATATATGAGATAATGAGATACAAATTTTTATATTCCAAGAACAATATTGGAAATGAAATGCATGACAGTCTAAAAAATGTGACATGTTTCATCATTTAGAACATCATCAGAATAAATTTGTTATGTTGGTGCAACTACGCATGCACATGAATGAAGAATGCTGGGAATTTTTTTTTTTTTTTGGTAATTTTATTTGGATTCTTTTGCTTTTTGTTACCATCGTATTTGTTGTTAGGTATCCCTTATCGTGATAATGGAAGATCTGTTAAGAATGGTGAAAGAGAGTGCCTTAATCTCAAAGTTGTTTCTGCAGTAAGTTTGCACTCTGGATTTTACAATATTTCGCCAAAATAAGTAACCAAAGTATTAAGAAACAGAAAAAAATTCATTAGTGTTGTGGATTCTTGTTTAGAAAACCACACAATATAATAATAGCAAAAACAAATATGAGAGGAAAAAGGTAAGTATATTGAAAAAAAGATATACAACCTGTACACGGTTAGTAGATTCAGGAATACCTGTTAGTAGGAGTCAAATATATACAAGAAGTAAGTCTGGGTAATAGTCTATATTCTTGCTGACCAACGAACGATGGTTCAACTGCTCTGACAAAAACCAACTCTAACAACAACAACTACAACAGACAACTACTACAATTACCGTTCTCTGTAGGCTGGATTATTTGGATACTTTGGAAGAGCCCCTTGAGTGTCTAAAAAAAGGGCGACACCCCAACAATTAGAAACAACAAAAACAGTACTGAACTGTTGCATAATATAAGTTTTCCTGTATGGTAGTGAATACTGGACAATCTCCTCACAGATGAACAGCAGAATTGAGGCAGCAGAAATGTAATTTTGCAGGAGAATGTGATTCTGGGGATACCATGGTGAGGACATTTGAGCAATGAAAAAGTTTTAGAGAAAATGGAAACAAAAGAAAACTTAATACGATCAATCCCAACTTGGCAGCTATGATACAGTCACATTTTCACCAGCACAATGTGGCTTCTCTGTGTCTCTTCTACAAATACTTTCACAGCTTCTGCTTCGATATTCTTAGCTCACTGGTACTTCCTATATATGAATTTACTTGCGCCACAAGATTGGCAACTGGGTCCCACCCGTTTACTATGAAACCAATAAATTGTAAACACAAGTTCTACTCCGGCAGCTTCTTTTCTCGCATTTCTCACCTATGGAATTCTCTTTCATTTACTTGCTTTCCTGACAGCTACAATCTTCAAAAATTCAAATGCAAAGTCAATGGTCATCTCCTATCTCACTAACTTGCATTCTCTCTGTCATGCCCCTTTCTTCATCCATCCCTCTCTTATCAGTATTTTCATCCTTCTCTTACCCTCTTCCTGATACCCCCTGTAACCTGTTACTCTTTCTTATAACTTTCCTCCTATGTAACCCCCTGCACAACAGTGGCAGTAAAATGCCTTGTTTTGGGCGACATGATTATAAAGGAAAAAAAAAACTTAACATCAGGAAGAGACAGTTGAAATTTCTAGGGCAAATAATGAGGAAAGAGGGAATGAAAAATCTGGTCCACATAGGACAAATTGAATGCAAGCAAGAGAGAGGAAAGTCATGCATAACTTATTTAGTGAGCTTCAGTAAATGTATGGCAAAACAAGGTTTAATAGAAATAACAAAAAGACAAAATTTATTAATGGCTACAAAGGAAAGGAAATTCTGGATAACTATGATCACCTACATTATGAAGGAACACAACACATAGAAAAAGTGCAATATAAATTCTTATTTCTAAATAAATCCAAAATATATCAACAATAGGAACATATTTGATAAACAACATATCCTACGTACCTGAATAAATCATTATTACTTTAAATATTAATATAGACTCATTGAAATTTTATAGCCTCCATCAATCTTTCAATCACCGATTTTATTAATATTAACTTTAATATTACTTGCTGCAGTTTTTATTACTTACTACTTATTGTTTGTTTCTTAAATATAATTTTCAATTCTCATATATATATATATATATATATATATATTTTTTTTTTCTTTTTTTTTTTAATCATATCACCCCAAGCAAGGCGGTAATGCCACTGATGTGCAGGGGGCTACATAAGAGTGAGAAGATTAGAAAAGAGAAAAACAGGAAACCGCATCCTAAACAGGAAACAAGGGATAAGCCTCTTGACCTGTTCAATAGACGTGGGTGGAGTGTGAACCAGGCGATAGTTTAGTCTATCTACTCCAATTGAAAAAACAGTGAGAAGATTAGAAAAGAAAAACCGGAAACCGCATCCTAAACAGGAAACAAGGGATAAGCCTCTTGACCTGTTCAATAAACGTGGGTGGAGTGTGAACCGGGCGATAGTTTAGTCTATCTACTCCAATTGAAAAAACAGTGAGAAGATTAGAAAAGAAAAACCGGAAACCGCATCCTAAACAGGAAACAAGGGATAAGCCTCTTCACCTGTTCAATAGACGTGGGTGGAGTGTGAACCGGGTGATAGTTTAGTCTATCTACTCCATATCTTTTAATGATGGACCAAAGCTTTTTATTAGACCAATGTCTGGAAAAGCTGGAGGTCATTGCATTAATTTAGTGCCTTCAAAAATTTTGTGGGCAAGGTGAACAATAGTAGGCTTTTCAGAATATAAATGAGCATTATCTTCCATGAATATACCTTCAACCCTAAAACTTCTTGGTTGCAATCTGTAGTATAAAGAAATGTTTTGTCTAAGAATTTACGAGGGACTCCCATCAAGATTGAGTATACCTCTCCTATATCCTTGCTATGTTGGGGCGAATGGCCCCCCCTCCAAACACTTCCTGTATAGGACCCCGAGGCGGGTGGGGACTAGGAGTGATGAAAAAACCATTAAATGGAACATGTTCACAATCAAGCCTCAAAAAAGAAACTACTCTGATGTCTCTGATGCATCCAGCTCAGATACAGATCATGAGATTAAACCAAAAAAAAAAAAAAAATCCAAGAATTTATGATAATTCTCTGCATTTTTCATGATGCCATCATCAAATTTGAAGGGATCTATAATTCAGCGCTAATACAAAATATGAATTACCTACATTTGGACGACTTTTAAAAGACCTAAATTCTAGCTCAGCTAATATGTCAATTCAATGTTGTTCTACATTAATCTATAAAAAAATTATTGTGAAATCAGATATCATATGTGTTTTACCAAACATTTTTCTTTGTGATAGTTTTTTTTTTTCAAGCCATTAACCAATGTTCATAATATTATGCATCATTCAGCTATGACTACAGTTGCAGTGCCAATTTTTCAAATATGTTCTTGCTGATTAATAATCTACATTTCTTAACTCCTTATCCCAGAAATTCAGAGAGAAGCCAAATGGGGTTATTAACAAAAAAGATAAGTACATTAGTCCACATGTAAATGATATAAATAGTAATAACTACCCATCCAATAAATTCAGACAGAAGGCAATCAGTGGGGTAATAACAAAGATGAGTTTATTAGTCCACAATGTAAATAATATAAAGGCAGAAAGCAATTGAAGATAATGACAACAGTTTACATATAAATATTTTATGTAATGATAACTCCTTCCAGAAATTCAGAAAAGATTTTGTAATCTTAAATTATTTATTCAGCTTCATTTTACAAAGTGTTTCATTTTACAAACTATATATATATAGTAGCTAACCTAGAGACAAAGAACCTACCAAGGTTTTACCAAATGGATGGTCAGGGCAAGTTGGCGTGTTAGGTTCCTCGTCTCGGGTTTTTTTTTCTTTCGACTAGTACTTTGACTAATGTTCAAGTGCTTAGTTCATTTCTTTTTTTTGTTTCCATTTTTTTCCCCTCCGTATTTATACTCAGTGGGTTTTTCAAGACATGTTTAAAGATAAATTCACAGTTATATATAAGAATGAAATAAAAATAATATCTCTTTTCCTTGTTAACTATTAAAAATAACAGAATATTAATATCTTTTGACAACATTAAGAATCAGTCTCCCTCTACACACAAATAAGTGGATGAAAATTGAAAAAAAAAATCTGCTAATTATGATAAAAGAAAAGATTAAATTTAACAGGAGTTCTGATAAATATCCCCAAATTTATTTGTTACCAAATTCCCCTCTTTTATGTAATTAGAGTGTCAAACCCATTTTTATTTCTTTTTTTATTTTTCTTTCCAGGCTCCCTGCCACATTCAAACAGGGTAGTAAATGTCCAACCATCACTAATCCCACCACAAAAGACACCACTCATTTTAATGGCAATGCCAACACTACAAATCTCAACAATTCCAGGAACAAGTCTCAGGGTAGCAGTACAGCATCTGGTACCCATGAAAAGCTTCGATCTCATCTAAACCAGCAAAATAACAACCAGTTGTCCTCTAACTCAGGTTAGTGTTTCATTGTATTTTTTAATTTTTCTATTCTGATGTAATAGTCATTTTTTTTTTCAGCCATTTTTTTTTTATTCCTGATTCTTGATCTATTAACAGTCCAAGCATTTTTCCCCTGTTATCTGTAATTGTGTTTCTCTTTCTTCTTAATTTTTCTTTTTTGTATCTCATCTCCTCATCAGGCTGCTGGCTTTTTGACATTTTACCAACAACTTCGATTCTTTGTCTCTCAAGAAGAAATAAAATGCCTGTTTTGTTATTTGCAGCATCAGGCATTATTAGTATTCAGGACTTTGTTTGGACTATTATCCCCATCTTTGGTGCATTGTTTGTTGCCAGATTTTTGTTGGCACTTCTCCTATCTTCAATATGATCAAATTTAAAATACTTGCAAGAAATAGATAAGTTGATTACCTCAAATGTTATTTAATAGAAATCAGAATAAGAAAGAGTTTTTTATGTATTTTTTATCCCTGTAAAGTTATATAGTATTAAACAGTACTTTGGATGAATCAACTGTTTTTTTCTCATCTCACACAGATCCTCATATATATATATATATATATATATATATATATATATATATAGTACTGTGCAAAAGTATTAGGACAGGAACTATTTTATTTTTTATGAGGCATATTGACAGAAAATAAACAATTCCAATTAAAGTATTAAACATTACTTGGATGAATCAACTATTTTTTTCTCATCTCACACAGCCCCTCATATATATATATATATATATTGTCATCTGCAGACAGATCTGTTTTGCTGTATCACAGCTAATCAGTACAGTTAGACTCCAATTGCTTTTTAACCCAGGATTTACCCAGTAGCTAGAGTGCTATAATTCATTTTACTGAATGAGTGATGCGTACACGCCAGAGTAGCTACTGTTTTTCAAAGTCTACCATTCTTCCAGAGTGCTCAATCAGGGTGTGAGAGCGTAAATATTGTCATCCGCAGACAGATCTGTTTTGCTGTATCACAGCTCATCAGTACAGTTAGACTCCAATTGCTTTTTAATCCAGGATTGAAACCCGACCGAATTGGCATCAGTAGGCGATTCTACCTCTGGCCTATGGGCGTTCGGTGGAAGAAGGCAGACTATTTAGCGCATATATTATCATTATACGTACCCAATAGCTAGAGTGCTCTAATTCATTTTACTGAATGAGCGATGCGATATATATATATATATATATATATATATATATATATATATATACACATAGTACTGTGCAAAAGTATTAGGACAAGAACTATTTTATCTTTTATAAGACATATTGACAGAAAATAAACAATTTAATTAAAGTAATTTTATTTGATTTACTCTACAAATGCTTTAACAAGAAAAAAATACTTGTTGCAAAATAAATTTAATATTTAGTATAATAGCCTTTTGCTTTGACCACAGCCTTCATTCTGTCAGGCATTGACATCATAAGTTTCTTCAATGTATCTAGTGGTATCTCCTGCCAAGCAGCTTGTATTTGTTCCCAAAGTGTGTCTTGCGAACTAACATTAAATTTATCAATTCAAGAGAGAGGAATAAGAAAAATCAGTCATATCGAAGGCTAATAGAATAATGAGTAGTTTCAAAATAACTTGTTTAATAGAAAATAGGAAAAATTAAATATAACTTCTTTTTAATACATTTCTTTTACACTTAGTTTTAAATAGTCAATATTTATTAGCAATTTACTTGGCTTTTCACCCTGTATTTGAATTTCAGTGAGGTTTTTAGGAAAATCACCCCTGTCTTAATACTACCGGTAGTGTACAAAAGTATTAGGACAGGGGTGATTTTAAACTTTATTTTGATGCCTCGTAAAAGATAAAATAGTTCTTGTCCTAATACTTTTGCACAGTACTATATATATAAAAGAATGAAATGTTTACCACTTACTTGCTACCCAGGTTTCAACCATAACGTTCTCATCAGGCAGTCAGTCGCTCCCATACACACATCCTGGGCTATCAAGCTCCAACTTGTAAAGCAGCTGATTATAAGGCACCAATTTTCTGCCTTCATCCATTCTTTGGCTTGGAACTGGACTTATTTGTCTGAAACTATTTGAGACACATCCCATGAAAGCGTTTAATAAGCAGCAGCATATATAATATCTCTTTCTCTCTCTCTCTCTCTCTATATATATATATATATATCAGCTAGGAATGAGAAATCTCAACAGCTGAGTTCAAATTCCGATTGAATTCACTTACATGCAAAATACCCTTGAGAAAGGTATAAATTCGCCTTTTTTTTACTCCAGCTATGGGTTAAATAGCAGGACAGATTAAGTTCTATAGCTTAGCAACCAATCTACCACAGAATGCGGAAAATCTTCTGCCCAGTCAGTCATGTCCTTTTCAAGACATAATCGAGTCATATCTCTTTTGAGATATGATCGCCCAAGTGTGTATCCCGTATGGCACTTAACATACATATATATATGGTGTGTATGTATACATCTTTATGTATGTGTGTGTGTGTATTTGCCTAACTGATGTAATGATGCATTTTTTCTTAAATTTTCACTTTTAAGGGAGCGATCTTTATTTTTATTCCTGTTTTTTTTTTTTCGGGGTTTGTGAATTTCATTCATGTAAAATCTTCTGTACAATAAAGATGGGAGCTGAAGATGGTTTGCCTGAAATAGGCCTATACTTCCACTTAACCATGGAATAACATGTCTGTCTTAATTTATATATATATATATATATATATATAGCTGATTATGATGCTATAAGAATATTATTTTTTAATTAGTATTATATAATTAAAAACATATTTCCTAAATTTGTTATAAAATGATAATCTATTCTTATTTGCTGGTTATGAATAAATATTTACTTTTTCAAAGCATCTGTTACCAAATCTAATAATACAATTTCCTGCATTTTTCATACATACAGGTTGGGTTTGCATTACTTTTTAAAAATACCCTTCTATATATTTTTTTTAGAAATTTATCATACTTAAGCAATAAAAGAAATAGATCAAGAGAATATTCATCCATTTTGTCTTTGTGTTGCATTTATATATATATATATATATATATATATCTGTGTGTTTATATTTTAGGGAATGGATTGTCCAACATATTTATATTTATTTGTTTAAACATCATTTTCAATGACTATTCATATTTGAGTAAATGCTCTGTTTTTTTTTATTATCAATAATATATTTATTTATTTATATCTACCAGCTTGAATATTTAAGAAATTTTATTAGGAAAATATGCATCTTCAGGCAGGATTTGAACCCACATTCCCTAGAAATCAACATTAGATCTGATTGCTTATCCATATAGGACCTCTGATCAAACAAAATTTGAACAGTGTGTTCAAGGCAGGGATTCTAAATTTCAGGTATTACTGATATCCCCTGACGAATGGACAGAATAATTGCTGGAGTGTCCATCTACAAAATTTTATTGTCAGGATGCTGAAGGCAATATCAATCAGCTCAGTGACAAATTTTATATTTGTACTAATCTTATTAATGCTCTATCTCTGATTTTGTGCACTTTATTTCAAGGATTGCTTGCTTTAAATGAATTTTCTCTCAGTCTCCCACTGACTGACAGCATTTATGACTTTGCAATATCTTTGTTATTGCTTTATATATATAAAATACAAATCCATATATGAGTACAAAAATAAGAGTACAAATCTATATTTCAGACTAATGCAGGGTAATTTAATGACAAAATAGAAAACATTCCTGTTATATGTTTCATCCTTTAAAGGAATTCCTCAGAATAATAATAAAGTTAAGCATCCCTTTATCGTCAGCAATTTTTGTCGTAAAAAAGTAATCAATGTTATTGTACATATTTCCCCATCCCATCCATATATATAACACTACATCGCTAAAAGTCTGATGAAGTCTCTTTAAAGATTGAAACATATAACAAGAGTATTTTTCATTTTGTCATTAAATACCCCTGTATGTGTGTGTGTGTGTATGTATATATATATATATATATATATATATATACACACACACACACATACAGGGGTATTTATATATATAAGTAAAAGCTTTCTCACTTAGCTGATTGATGTAATATATGCAGTGTAGGGCAGTGGATATCAGCTCGGAATGAGAAATCATGAAGCCGTGTTCGAATTCCAGTAGAATTCATTGTGTTCACTTAGACTCAAATACCCTTGGGAAAGGTATTAATCCATACCTTTCTCCAAGTTTAGGTTAAATAACAGGACAGATTGGGTTCTATAGCCTTGGCTGGCAACCAGCCTACCACAGAAAGCAATGGCGACCTACTGCAAGAAAATCTTTTGCCCAGTCAGTCATGTCTCTTTCGAGACATGATCACCCAAGTATGTTTCACATCTGGCACTTAACTGATTGAATATATGTGTAAATGAATTTCTTGCATTTACTTACACACAAATACCTTTGGGAAAGGTATTAATCCATCACTTCTCACTCCAGTTATGGGTTAAATAATGGGGCACATTGGGTTCTATAGCTTTGGCTGGCTACCAGTCTACCACAAAAAGTAATGGCAACCTACTCCGAGCCAATCTTCTGCCCAGTTAATCATGTCTCTTTTGAGACATTACCACCCAAGTGTGCATCATATATGGCACTTAACTGACTGATATGTGTCAATAAATTCATAGCTTGACACAATTTTTAGTTGGTTTTGATGTAACAATTTCACTGTATAATGTTTGATTTATGTGATTAATAGAGAAACATTAGGTTAAGTGCATTGATATGGAAGGTGATTATGTTGAAAAATATTTACCCTATACTATAACTATATTATTACATCATTACAAATCAGAGTTATTGGTGAGTCTACATATATCTTGATTCTTACATATATCTATAGATATGCATGTTTCCCTGAATATTACAGACATATTTATTGTGAATTTTATTTTTATTCTGCAGTACCACAAAAAATTAATCATCCCTTTTGAAAATGGTTAAATTATTAATCAAAAGTATTTTTAGGAAAAACGATACTACGGACAATTTTTTTACAGTTTTTAAAATAATAAATAAAAATAAAATCTTATAAGGATGTAAGAAAAATTAAATAAAAATCTCACAAGATATTCCTCGCCTGTCATATTTTACAAAACATTCATAAAAGATGGATTGATGCCCTAATGTACAATATATGTGTGTATTTGTGTAAGAGAGTGAGAAAGAATTAATTTTAATATATACTTAAAATATTTTTTCAATTTATATTTGTGTACCCTTTATCATATCCAGTGCCCCCATCACAACAGAAATCATTTAAGTTTTAACATTTTTGTTACTTTTATTATTATTAATAATAATAATAATAATAATCTTCCTCTTATTTGTCTTTTTATCTTTTTTTTCCTCTATCTCGTTGTGGTGCATTGGATATCGGCTCGGAATGAAAAATTGGGGAGCCGAGTTCGAATTTCAGCCGAATTCATTTCATTCACTTATGCACGAATACCCTTGGGAAAAGTATTAATCCGTCTCTTCCTTCCAGTTATGGGTTAAATAACAGGACAGATTGGGTTCTATAGCCTTGATCAGCAACCAGTCTACTGCAGAAAGCAATGGCAACCTATTGCGGGATAATCTTCTGCCCAGTCAGTCATGTCTCTTTCGAAACATGATCACCCAAGCGTGTATCACGTATGGCATTTAACTGACTGACTTCTTTTTCTTTTTGTCATTCCGTAATCTTTTGTTTATTTTTTTTCTGTACCATTAACTTAGAGGCTTTTATTAACTTTTACCTACCTCTCTATTTCATCCTAAATACTTATGTAGCTAGATAGAGAAATATATATGTATAATTCATACAGGCGTTCCCAAGATATTTTGCATAGATATTTAATGATCCTTCTACCTATTTTTTCTGTGCCAATGACTGTTTGACATACTTATATTTATTAACATATGTTTTCATTCCTTGAAAAAACTATTCTTTTTATTCCTTTTTTTTTTTTTTTTACTTCTCATTTATATCACCAACATTTTTACTTCTTACTAATTGCCTACCTCAGGCCCCACTATTTTTCTAGTATTATATTTTCATAGAATTCTTTACTTGTTTTATCTTACTTCCTGTAAGTTATTCCACCATCTTTTTTCTTTTTCCTTTTTCTTCTTAGGACCACTTGTTAATCATTTGCTAACATAGAATTCCAGTTTCATTTCTTTTTATTGCAGTCTTTCCTTAACTTTTAGGCTCATTCTCCCAAAATACCAAAGTTTGTATACAGCACTTGGAATTTGGAGCTAGTCACTTTTTCTACAACAAACTATATATAGTATTTTCTATATTTAGTGAACATAAAAAATTGATATTTCATCTGCAAGCTTTAAAAATATCTTGAAAGCAACAAATTTTAAAATGATAAAATTGTAGTGATGTATAGATAACATAGTACTCCTATGAAGATGATGATGATATTATATTGATATAACGATAAGAATTTTGGAGGAAAATTGTATGACAAATATTTATATTGATATAACGATAAGAATTTTGGAGGGAGATTGTATGACAAAGTGGAAAAAGTTTTTGTGTGGCACATTTCATTCTTTAAAAGAAGAAGAATCTGAATGAAATTGGCTAGATTATATACCCAAAACACATAAAAATAAAATAATCTTTAAATTTAAAATTCCCAGTGTCTCTCATTCATGCATATATGTCGTCACATCAATATAAACATAAACTCAGACCAATAAAGTTTTAAAGGACAAAAGGTGTCACACAAAAACTTTTCCTCTTTGTCATACATCTTTCACCCGAAATTGCTTTTGATATATAAAAATTTATATCTGTTTATTCCATAAATGTAAATAAAACAGACATGTACACAGATACGAAGGGGTGCTGAAAAGTTCTCCATGTGACCAAAAAGGATTTTACAAAAATCTGGTTTTCAGTCATTTGGTTATATTTTGGATATAAGTCAAGCTGAAAACTTTTCAGCACCATCTCATATATGTGAGACAGAACAAGCTTGATTACAAATATATGAAACCCAATATAATCATTATTACACCTAGTCTTTTATGGTTATACCATGCACATGCATCCCAGCCAAATGTGCATGATATGTAAACAGGTCAGTATGAAAAGCAACATGTAACCTTACAGGTTGGAAGCCCATTAGAAATATCTTCTAGTGGAATAGCTCAGTTCACTCAGACAATCACTGACTGAGAGTTTTTCCAAGTATCTAGATATGGCTTCCAAGTCACCTTAACTGATTCATCCTTCAAACTTAAGAAAACAATTCTCTGGGCACCTCGCCATGATACTCTCACTCTGCTCATACTCATGGACAGAGATGCACAGTGCATTTCTCCCTAGGTAATATGTCCAAGTAGTAAAGTTAGACAACTGACAATGTAGCCTGTCTTAATTAATCAAGGCAAAACCTTGTACAGATTAACATCACTAAGTAGTTAAAATCAGAAGCCATGAGATTCATGCCTGGTGTAGCATAAGGTTATTATTATTATTATTATTATTGTTGTTGTTTGTGTTTTGTTTAAGGGCATATCAACCTTAGTGGGTTATTTAATGTCAAAAAAGGTAGGGTTTTAGGGTATTTTTATGTTCGGTTATAGTGAGATTGTTGATTTCGTCAGATTTTAATGAAAATTTTTTGTTTTTATCCTTTTTTATTTCAGAAAAACTGAAAATGTCTTCTAGTTTTGTATTCAAAAATGTTTTGCTGAGAATGATTTTTTTTCCTTCAAAAATGTGTTATGGTCATAATTTTTTCTTCAAAAATATATTGTTGGTTATATTTTTCCTTCAAAAATGTATATTTTTCTATAAAAGTAAATTTTTATACTTTCATAGTGTTTGGGGGTTAACAATTTACCCATAGCTGGGACCCTAACAGGTACTACCACTCTGGGTCAGATGGGTCAGAGTGGACCTGACAACAGCAGCAATTCAAAGGTGGTTCCATGCTCCCCACAACCTCCCAATCAGAGGCCCATGCCCAGGATCGTATTATCATTGTGTGTGGTATCATCTTGTCAAAAAGTTATTTTAAGTGTCTAATTACCAAGTTCCCTCCACAGTCCTTGAGTAAAAAGGGCAACATAGGAGAGTTATCTATGCACAATTGGGACATTTTGGTTAGATAGAGAGTGTTTTGCTGATGATATATACAGTTCTGCACAAAGTAACCTTTTGTAGTTCTGAGATGATGACGAGTCCAGAAATTTTACTCACATGATTTTTGGTAGCCTTTTTTTTTATAATTCTCAAAGGCCTGATCACAACAGGGGTAATCACCGTTTTAAATTTCTACATTTTTATTACTATTATTATGCTTCTGATGATGATTTTAATAATAATAATAATAACAGTTGTTATAATATTAATAATAGTTATAATAATAATAATAATAATAGTAGTAGTAGTAATAATATCATACTCAAAAGTCCGATCACAGCAAGAATAATCATATTTGTAAGTGTCCTCATTTTTATTACATTATTATTATACTGATGATGATGATAGTAGAAGTAATAATACTAATAATAATGGCAGTAGTAATAGTTTTAATTATCATACTAATAATAAAGTTAGTAGTTATAATTAATTATAATCGTAATAATAATAATAGTAGTAATAATTATAATAGGAATAATAATAATAGTAGTTATAATTACAATAGTAGTTGTAATAATAACAGTTGTTATAATATTAATAATAGTTATTATAATAATAATAATAATAATAATAATATCATACTCAAAAGTCCAATCACAGCAAGAATAATCATATTTGTAAGTGTCCTCATTTTTATTACATTATTATTATACTGATGATGATGATAGTAGAAGTAATAATACTAATAATAATAGCAGTAATAATAGTTTTAATTATAATCGTAATAATAATAATAATAGTAGTTATAATTATATAATATGATCATAATAATAGTCATTATAATAATAGTAGTTGGTTCTGGGTATGACGGTAAACTGCATCCTGCAGCAAGGCCTTAGATTGAGAGGTTGTGAGGAGCATGGAACCACCTCTTAATTGCTGTTGTTCCCAAGTCCGCCCTGACCCAGGGTGGTAGCACCTGTTAGGGTCCCAGCTATGGGTAAATAGTTAACCCCCAAACCAGGGTCAAAATGCTATGAAAGTATTTACCAACAAAACGTTTTTTAATGAAAAACATTACCAACAAAACTTTTTTGAATGAAAAACATTACCAACAAAACTTTTTTGAATGAAAAATGTTTCCAGCAACAGTGATTTAAAATAAAAATACGTTTCTGGCCTTAAATGACCCTTTAGATGTTGATAGGTCGTTAAACATGAACAAACAAACAATAATAGTAGTGGTAATAATAATAGTAATAATACTAACACAGTGATATAAGCTTTGGAGTAAAAGTCTGTAAAAAATGAAAATACATTTGATACACCCTCATCAAAATAACTCTATAAACTCCAACATAAAAATTATTCTAGAAAATATAACAAACATTGAAAAATAAATAAGCAATGATTAAGATGTTACTTCAATTTGAACTTTCATGCCATCTCATATAATTATAATTATTCAAATTTTTTTTTTTTTTTTTAATCGTATCACCCCAAGCAAGGCGGTAACGCCACTGATGTGCATGGGGCTACGTAACAGTGAAAAGATTGGAAATGAGAAAGCTGGAAACCACATCCTAAACAGGGAACAAGGGATGAGCCTCTTAACCTGTTCAATAGACGTGGGTGGAGTGTGAACCGGGTGATAGATAGATCTATCTACTCCAATTTAAAAAAAAAAACAAAGTGAGAAGATTGGAAAAGAGAAAGCCAGAAACCACATCCTAAACAGGGAACAAGGGATGAGCCTCTTAACCTGTTCAATAGACGTGGGTGGTGTGTGAACTGGGCGATAGATAGATCTATCTCCTCCAATTGAAAAAGAAAAACAAAGTGAAAAGATTGGAAAAGAAAGCCGGAAACCACATCCTAAACAGGGAACAAGGGATGAGCCTCTTAACCTGTTCAATAGACGTGGTTTAGTCTATCTACTCCAATTGAAAATATTTGAATAATAATAGTGATGATTGCATCCTTTTATTTAACTCCCATTTCTCTTACTATATTTTTGTGTAGATTCCTTCAAATATTTCAGAAAAGTTTCCCTATTGGAATGCAATATTTTTATAACATCATAATTATTTTTCATTTTAACCTACAGGCCTTAGCTACTTTTGTATGACACAAAGTCATGGAGCTTTAACCTTGTAAGACCTATTCTGGTTGGCTGAAACCATTACTTCCTGCCACGCTTTGTGTACCCAGAAATACCATCCATCTTTGTAATGAAGATATGTTGTTATTCTAAATATATACTGAGCTAAACAATTTTGCTTGCGAAGTTATGTGAATGTAATTCCAGGTATAATTAAGAGTAATTACTCAGAGTGAATTTTTATAATTTTTTTGACATCAGAATATTTTTCATTCTTAAATCTGCCAAGCAATTTTAGTTAGAATGTGAACAGTTTATCTATCCAGTAATAGCAACGACAAAAATTTGTAGCCAATGTATATGGAAAGAAAAATAATAATATCATCAAGATGTTGACTTTCAACCTTAAACAAAAGGTTTGTAAGGAAACTTTCATCAGTATTAGAAAGTGTGATAACAGTTAATGAACTTTAGAAGTCTAATTTCTTGAAAAACAGTTTTAAAAGAAAGATTTTATAAATTTAAATCGATAGTAATGCTAAATGTTCCATCAATGAATGCTGAATGTTTCCTGCATGGAAATGGTTAATCTCACTGTTACCATCTGTTGTTTTTATCATTGTTCAATAGCAGTAAGGTTAGACATTTCCTTATATGTAAACATGCAGCTTTCATTGGTCAAATAGTTTTTCTTTTAGTTCAAATTTATAAAATCTTTCTATTAAAATCAGGAAAACTGTTATTGCTCTTTCCAGTCATGATGAGGGCTTCCTTCCTAATCTTTTATTTGAAGCAGTGTGGAAAGTCACTATCTTGATTATGTTATTATTTTATCTTTGAGTTATGTGCAGTTATATGTACTACCTGTTTTAGTTGTTGTTATTGTTAAGTCTTCAAGATGTGGTTTCTGTTATTTGGTTCTTTGTTCATGATTCTGTCGTGCCAGTCCAGGAGGTTTGAAGAAGCATGATCCTCTCAAAGAAGCTGTTTTTAATCATTGACCTGAGAAAGCATTTGTATACAATTGACAGTTTTCTGAATTAGTTTGGTGCCATGCATAAAATCCATATGAAGGACTCAATCTGATGAGGCTATTTAAGAATGAGACATGACTTCTTAGGTTAATGGTTTGGTTTTGTAACATCTTGCAATGTTGGTCAAAGCTCCCTCTAGTCCAACCTGTATGTTTTATTTCCTTATCTCATAATAACATAAGTTAGTATTAAAATAAAACTCCTCTGTGTATGTTTGTATCAGCTGTATAAATATAGTTTTGAAATTTTCATCATCCTGAGAATTATGAGGCACTTCTAATGAAATGACAACAATATCATTTTACTTAATTTTTTTCTTTCTGTTCAATATTTTCTGTTGTCTTCTATCACTATAAAAAAAAGAAAAAAGACATGATCTTAAATATTTCTCACCATACCTTTGAACATCTATTGTAACTCAAGTGCACTCCAGACTTCAAGTGAAACACATCTATACGATCCATCACTAAAAAATGCTGGAAAACGGTTAGATCCTTGTGCAACTGCGAATGGTATCTGACTGTTTCTGCTATGCTTGATCTTTACAAAAATCAGAATAGATCCAAAATGGAGTACTGCTGTTTAGAATCCTCACTTTATAACTTTGACAAAATTGTTTATGCAGTTTTATATGGAATTACTTTTTTCCACCCTACAGCCTCTTTCCTCACAGATCTAATGTCATAAGCATATCCCTCCCCTATCACTATTTCCATGGCAACTATTCGGATGAGCTCTACTCTTTATATCTAAGACTTACCATGCTATGTTCATCGAATTTAATGACTCGCATTTCATTTGTATTCTATTTGTAAGGAGGGAATTCCACTCACACAGCTTTTTTCCCCAAGAACTTTGTAGAAAAAACTCCCACATGTATGCTCCCTTGAACACTACAATCTTAACCTCTTCAAGTCAAAAGTCAGTTGCTTTCTTACTTTCTTATCCTCATAATTTTCCCCTTCTTCTCCCTCCTTTTGTATTCATTTCACATACTTGATTCAATAGCACTCTGTCATGAGTGATACTTGAGTCTTGCACTGTGTGAACTTCAGTATTAAAATAAAAGTTTTCATCTGTAGTTGATATAATAGAATCTGCTTGTTCCTTACTGGCTTCATCAGCCATTGATGGATCTGTAACAGACACCGAATGCTTTGGCTAATCTCTTGGCTTCAGCTGATCAACATGTTTAATACAGGCTCTTTTTTATAAGAGATAAAAAACAATTATAAAATCAAAATTAATTTGGTCTTTTAATACTGTCATTTGAATAACTTTCAATGACAGCTTTTTAAGTCAGTTTTTACCATTCAATATATTTGTACTGGATGCTAATTTTCTTCATCCAAATTTTAACAAAAATGGTCTGAATCAAGATTATATTTTTCTTTTAATGCTAAAAAGGAAAATGTTTAATTACATATAATCTCTCCATCTCTATATATCTATATCTATATCTATCTATATATATATATATATATATATTTAGGCAGCAATCCCTCTTTTATGCAAGTTTTATTAAGAATAACAGACAATGTGCTGTGGTTAATTTTTTATATAATTATTGAGGTAATCTTATAATTTTTTTCTTTCCAGTATATAAATTATATAAAAATTGTCCAAAAGTTTTATTTATCCAGATGCTTTCAGTCAGTTAAATGCTGTACATGATACATGCTTGGGTAATCATGTCTCTTTCCATCCATGATTGATTAGACAGAAGATTTTCTCACAGTAGATTGCCATTTCTTTCTGTGGTAGACTGGTTGCCAATCAAGGCTATAGAACCCAATCTGTCCTGGTATTTAACCCTTAGCTGGAGGGAGAAGAGATGAATTAATATTTTTCCCAAGTGTATTTGCGCATAAGTGAACGCAATCAATTCAAGTGGAATTTGAACTTGGAACTCCAATTTCTCATTCAAAGCTGATATTCATTCACCACAAATTTCAGTATACTTCCTTATTAAAAACCTCAAAAATTGCTATGAGACTGAAACATCCTTGGAATAAGTTAACAAGTATTTGACAGAAAAGTTACATTTCTATTACATCCTTGAACATACATTTCCATTTCTTTAATAAAGTTAACTAAGCATTCATTTTCTTTATAGTACAAATGTTTTCAATAAAAAGGCTTAATCAAAAATTATTATATAATGTATAGATTCTTTAAGTTAGATTTTTTTCTTCATTTTATTTTTCTTATTTCATGATATTTTTTCTTATTTCTTCACATCTAATGTAATTTATTTTTAAGTAGGGAGGCAATATATTCACTTTTGAAATAATTTTTTTAAATGTATGATTTCAGGAAATACAATATTTTGGCTTTCTTTTTTTTTTTTTTTTGGTTTTTCTCCAGAAAAAAAAAACTTAATGCTTGAAACATTATCTGCATTCAATGGCGTGACTTAAGATGAGTCATTAGCTTAATTTTATTTAATCTTTTTTACATATTAAGGTTATAAATTTTTTCTTTAAAAATCAGCTAGACAAGTAAATTATTAAAATAATATTTAGGCACTTTTCCCTATTCATATTTTTAAAAAAATAAGTTTTTAATATTTTTCTCTCTTGATTGGTGCATAACAGAAAAATATTGATATAATTGACAGTCAATATACACATAAATGTGTACTTTATAAGATTATAAGCTTCTGTCAGAAATGCAAAATAATATGCTACACACACACAAAAGGAGATTCTGAAATATTCTCAGTCTCACTCACTCCCCAAAATCTGTCTAAATACAAAACCCCCATCCATACATCATATGATGATGGCAGTCCACTCAATGGAAAGGGTCACCACCATTTAGGTGTATGCAAATCTATAAACATAT
Source organism: Ascarosepion bandense (assembly GCA_037127315.1). Lineage (NCBI taxonomy): Eukaryota > Metazoa > Mollusca > Cephalopoda > Sepiida > Sepiidae > Ascarosepion > Ascarosepion bandense. The sequence continues at coordinate 440,049 of JBBBDQ010001389.1, forward strand.
AACACATAGATACATATGTATGAATAATTCTTACTGTAATTTCTCATACCAAGCAAATTTCTATAACTAGAAGAGTAAATTGCCAGTGTTGCAATCATTTCAGGTGTAGTAAAAATTTCGATAATTCTGATGAAAAAAAACAAAAAAAACAAACAAACTAATAAACAAACCATCTGTTTCTCTGGTAAAGTTTAAACAATTAACCCCTGGTCAATATTCTGCCTCGTACCATCTGCAACAGAACTTGGGACACCATCCTGTAAAATATACTTGATATCTATTCAAATGGTCAGTGACTCTGATGTAGTCACAACATGTCGTCTGATTATGCACAGTTTTATCACTCTCTTCTAAAAGAAAGGAAAATAAGCAAGTTAGAGAAAATTCCTGGACCAATGCATCAAACATTAATAGATGAGTCAATATTATACAGTAAGTTATTATTTTTTAAGCTATGTCATCATTTATATGTAAAGTTTATCTCACAAAGTGACTGTACAAAGTATTGCAATTAACAGAAATAAAATTAATATCATCTAATATATAAAATTAATATCATCTAATATCATCTAATATATAAAATTAATATCATCTAATATATAAAGCTAAAAGTTTGTTTAGTATTTCATTTCTGAGATGAGTAATAGTTAATATCCTTGTATTATTTCAAACTATTGTTCTCATCTTGGTTAATATAGATGTTATTATAGACACAACATTTTGATTATATCAGCCCATCAATGAAACCCTGATGATGACCAGAGGATATTTAGTCAAAACATTGTGTTTATAATAAAATTTCTAACAACCAAAATGAGGACAATTGTTTGAATTAATACAAGAATACTCATAGTTTGTGTATGCTCAAAATCCTGCAAATGAAATACTTATACAGTTGGCTGTTTGTTCATGTTTGTGTGTGGGGGCAAATATTATGTAAAACTGTGACATTAAGTAAAGGCAGTTTAATATTTAGATTTGAAAATACAATGTGGCACAAAACTTAAAATAAGGGATGGCAATGGCCAGTCAGCAGTGTATTATCTTTTAACCATTCATTCAACAATATTTCCCTTCCGAAAACATTATATTTGCACTTCTTTCACACACAACGTACCACTCTGAGTAATGAATTTTAAAGCCATTCTAGTGTTGCTGTATTAATATTATTATGAGTGTACCCCTGCCATCAAAAAAAGATTAGTGTATGTGTGTGTGTGTGTGTGTATATATATATATATATATATATATACACACTGAAGAAGAGGTAATCAAATTTGAAACCTCAAATTACTTGTATCACAACAATAAAAAATAAACAAAAATATTTAGACCTATCAAACTACTTGGATTATGACAACATACCAAATACCATTGTGCAGCCAATGTAAATTTCTTAAGGAAATGTATACATTGTGAAGTGGTGCAAAAGAAAGGCATTTGAGACATACTATGTTGGGTTCACTGTAAGTATACTTATAAAATGTATAATATTTACATTATTTGTAGTTGGGCTAATATCCTTATCTTTGTTTTTATTGTCATATTGTTTTATAGTCTATGTCCTTCAGCCTTTTTCGGGTTTATGTTGATCTTTAAAACTTTCAGGAAATTTCAGACAGAATTCTTTATTTAATCCAAAGGAGTAGATTGTTCTTGTTCTGCTGTCCATGTCTCAGATTAAAGAAAGCTAGAGGATACAGTGATAGAAATGCTGGGATAATAACAAAAATGAGAACATTAGTTTGACTGTAAATAGTGTCTATAGTAATAACTCCTTTTTCCTGAAATCCAGACAGAATTTACTTATTTCACTGAAAAAATAGTTAAATGATAAAATCCAAATCTTTTTAATCATATTGTAAAGTTTTGTTTCTACTTGAAAAAAAAAAAAATCTAAATTCCTCTCTGTGACATTTACATATTCTGATGTCATTCACTCAAAAGGTATGAAAATAATGTTAAGCATTGATCTGAGTCACACATGCAGACAGCATTCTCCTAAACATAAACATCACAGAAACAATTATATACTGGGAAGAGAACACACTGACATGTTTGCTTGAGCCATAGGTTAAAGTAAGTCCCCTCTCCATTGTACTTCTTCAGTTACAGCTGACATCTTTGCAGTCATCTGCATCACAAGTCTGTCCTAATGATATAGCCTTGACAGATTCTTCAGTGAACAATAATTTTAAAATCAAATAAAACTTTCTTTGATACAATTGAAAATTCTCCATTCCAAGTCTACAGGAATCTTCTAAATAAATGTTTAAGTTTGTTATTGACTGATCCTTTATGTATTAAAAAGTAAAGCAAACAATTTGACTGACTTAATAAGATTTAATCAGTGTGTTTTTTAATAAATACTTACAAAGTCATAACATCACTGTGTAAGTAGAAAAAAGTTATAAAAGAAATAAGTAATATTTTAAAAAATGCTGATATTTTTCATAAGCTCCATGTCTCTTTTGGATGTCGATGATCATGGTTCTCCTCTATTTCCTGTCCTTTTTTATTTGATATTTTTAATAAGTAATTTTTAATTTATTTAGTATATCTTAATAAAATGAAAATTCTTGCTTCTGGAACTCTCTTCTGGCATTTTACTTCCCAGTCAACTTTGATCTTCAAAAATTTAAATACAATGTTAATCATTATCTTCTGTCTTCATAATTCTTGTTCTTTTATTATTTTCTCTCCTTAATAGTAGTTTTTCTCATATTCTCTAACACTCAGTAGCAGCTTGTGTCTTAGTGGCTTTATTGCCTTGCTTGAGGTGAAATGTCAGAATTTCAAAGCAATGTCAATTGTTATCTTCTGTGTTCTTAATTCTTATTCTTTTATTGTCCTCACTCCTTAATAGTAGTTTTCCTCGTATTATCCAACACTCAGTAACCACTTGCATCCTAGTGGCTTTATTGCCTTGCTTGAGGTGAAATGTCAAGGCAATGTCAATTGTTGTCTTCTGTGTTCTTAATTCTTATTCTTTTTTTTGTCCTCAGTTCTTAATTGTAATTTTCCTTATATTATCTAACACTCACTAACCACTTGCTTGGGGTGAAATGATGAAAAAATGTTGAATTTGTTAAACTGAAAACTCCTCAACCTTATCCATCGCAATCTTGTAGTACTGCCTCGTTACAAACCTCATAGATTTAACCACTAACACTAAGTGCTTTTTCCAGGTGGGTGAGCAACAAACCTCTGTTTTTAGGATTATAGTAACATTGTTTATTTGCAGAATCAAACAGGATACAATAATAATAACAATAACAATAATAATAGTACTCCCATCACCATCATAATAAATGCTTAGAGGAAGAAATTGGACAGCCATATTTGCACTTAGACTATTATTGACTCTGCAAAATTAAAAATAAGAGGACAAATTTAATAAAATATAATAATAACAGCTTTCACCTTATTTCTTCATTAAGTTCATTGATTTACCAAGATGAAAACTCAAAATCATATCTGAAGAAATTTTAGGAAAATCCATCAGTATTTCAACTTTTTCATCGTTGTAAAAGTAACAATATAACATTTTCTAACATTTCTATCTTTTAATTTTATAACATCTTCTAACATTTTTATCTTTTAGTTTTGTTAATGATCAGTCTTTTTCATTTTAATCTCTTTGCTTTCTGAAATTAAATTCTGAGCTGTGAGGTTACTTCGTAGTTCATCGATGTTTTCCCCTCGGTTACTAGATTCATTTGTATTTATTTAAAAGGTTATCTCCCTTTTGGCATTTATTTAAAGCCAGAAAATATATTTAGATTGTAAGAAATTTTTGAAGATAATAATTTTCCAACACAAGTCAGTCTCTTTAACCTATAGATGGAGGGAGAAAAGGTGGATTCATACTGTTTCTATTGGTATTTGCTTTGTAACTGAATCTAATGAACCTAACTGGAATTGGAACTGAATCTTCAATTCTGAATCATTATTCATTACACCCACTGGACACACAATCTTATAACACCTGGTATTTCCAAGCGGTCACCCATCTAGGTACTGACTATGTTCAACATTGCTTAATTGTGATCAGATGTCTGAGCTGCTAGGAGTTTAGTGAAGACAACTGCAATCATCAACACATTATAAAATAATATATGTTTATTATGTGCAAGGTTGCAGTTTCTATATACAGAAATTAAAAATAATTTTTAATTAATCTTTTTTAATTCTTTTCAAAATCAAATTTTGAGTATTTTTTTTATTAATAAGTTCATTAAAGTTTTAATAAGCACTCCACCTTTGACTGTTGTGCATTATGGTGTAGTGGATATCAGCCCAAAACAAGGAATCAAAGAGCCAATTTTGAGTTCCAGTTGAATTCATTGCAATCACTAATGTACAAATATCCTTGGGAAAGATAATAATCTGTTTCTTCCCTCCAGCTATGGATGAAATAACAGGACAGACTGGGTTTCATAGTCTTGGTTAGCAAGCAGTCAATCCTAGAACGTAATGGCAACCTACTGTGGGAAAATGTTCTGCCCAGTCAGTCATGTCTCTTTTGAGACATGATTGCCCAACTCTTGTCTTACAAGCCTGTAATGCTTCTCATTCTTACAAGCTCACTTATAAACACATAAGTACATATATATATATAGGAAAAACTACTAAAAAGTTTTAAGTTAAAAATGTTTTTTTTTGACAGTATTTATTTATTTCTATTATTATATATATATATGATATTTCAGAGCGGCCTCAGCCTTTCATCAGAAACAAATATATATAATGTCTTAGCAGCTTAAAATATATGCAGAGAGCTGCATATTGGTAAATCTATGAATTTACCATTTTAGATTGGATAAGAACACATGAAAAAGAATAATAAGAAACTGGACAGAAGCAAGGGCATATTGTAAAATCAAAATATATGCAATTATATATAGCGCTTGTTATTACCACTTGTAGTATTAGTATTATAAAGAGAGAAA
>JBBBDQ010001389.1:447500-452500 GCA_037127315.1 Ascarosepion bandense
ATAATAATATTAATAATGAAGGATGCTTTCTAATAAAAAAAATACTTGTTTATTGCATTTAATATGCAACTTTGCATTTTTGTAACAAAATCTGATTATTGATGATGATAGCTATCACAATAATAATAATAATAATAATAATAATAATAATACCACCACTCACCCACCCCAAGAGAAACCCCTCACTATCGGAGATATAGTTGATTGTTCTTACAGTCACCACTTACATACTCAGAAAAATACTCTCAATATAAATTTCTTAAAAGATAAACAACAAATGAAGAAAACTGGAAATAATAATAAAAAAATAATATATAAATAATTAAAAATTAAAATACAGATATTTATTTAAAGAAAATCTCAGAAAATCTATCTTTATTTGAAATACAAAAGAATGGCAACAAAAAGGATTAGAATTAGAATGAGACAGCTGAAATTTTTTGGATGCATAATGAGGAAGGAAGGCTTGGAGAACTTAACGCTCACAGAGCATATTGAGGGAAAGAGAAATAGGTGAAGGCAGCAAAACTTCAACCTGGTGAGTTTGTGTAAATGAAACAGATGGTGGAAGGATTAAGAAAGTGAGAAAATCTGCTTAGGGTCACAAGGAATAGAAAGTTTTAGGGAGCTGTGATTCAGAACATCAAAGAAGAAGCTTACATATGTAAGAAATCTTTTACATTAATTTAGAAAAAAAAATTAATTTACCTTGTGTTTTAGATACAAGACTTAGTAAATGATAGTACCTGTTAGAAATGTGCAATAATAATAAACAGAATTGATTGATAGATTGATTTTCTATGGCTTATCAACCATCTACAGGTTCTTTAAAATCAGAAAATATATATATATATATATATATATATATATATATATATATATATATATTTTTAAAATCATATCACCCCGAGCAAGGCGGTAATGCCACTGATGTGCAGGGGGCTACGTGAGAGTGAAAAGATTAGAAAAGAGAAAACCGGAAACCACATCCTAAACTGGAAACAAGGGATGAGCCTCTTCACCTGTTCAATAGACATGGGTGGAGTGTGAACCAGGCAATAGTTTAGTCTATCTACTCCAATTGAAAAAAGAAAGGAAAAAAAAGGAGTCAAAAGATTGGAAAAGAGAAAGCCGGAAACCACATCCTAAACAGGGACAAAGGATGAGCCTCTTCACCTGTTCTATAGACGTGGGTGGAGTGTGAACTGGGCGATAGTTTAGTCTATCTACTCCAATTAGATTGCATGAATTTTTTTTTTAGTTAATAAGGATTTTGTGATCCAAGTCTTACTAATTAACCCATTCCTAGGGGAGAAGAGGTGGAGTCATACTTTTCCCAAAAGTAGACTAAACTATCACCTGGTTCACTCTCCACCCATGTCTATTGAACAGGTGAAGAGGCTCATCCCTTGTATCCTGTTTAGGATGCAGTTTCTGATTTTCTCTTTTCCAATCTTTCACTCCTATGTAGCTCCCTGCACATCAGTGGTGTTACTGCCTTGCTCGGGGTGATATGATTAAAAAAAAAAAATTGCACATCAGAGAATTTGATGAACCCAATGGGAACCCAATTGAAACTTGATTCTCTGATTAACAATTCTGAGCCATTATCCATTACCTTATCCACACATCCAAGCTGACAGCAGCTGGTATTCCCAAGTGGTTACCCATCTAGGTACTGACCCAGTTTAACATAGCTTAACTTCAGTGATCATGCAGGAACTGGTATTTCAGTGTGATGTGACCATAAGCCAATAAACAGAAGAATCAATGATAACAATAAAAGGTTTAGAACAATGATTGCATTATAATAATAAGATTTGTTAAGCATAAAATGAGGGATCAAAATGATTTAAAAGGATAAAGTAAGATTCTGCTCCATATATTGCTTTTGAGTACTCCAAAATTATGAGGGTAATATGGTTTTATCTTTGTCCTAATTCCTTAGAGAAGCTGACGATTATTTACTCAACTGATTCCCCACTTTATGGTCTTTTATAAATACAACGTTATTACAATCGTTTTTAGGATGTAAAGTATTTCTTATTCTAATATAAGTAACATTTTTTTATTTTATATTGTAACCTTGATCCTAAACTAATTCTCTGCTTTATGTACCTGAAAAATATACAACAGTCCTTTTAGCATTATCTACAGGCAATATCTTCCAATACACTCAGCAGATACCTGAAACTACTGATAGTACCAAACTCTATTAAGCACACACACACACACACACACACACATGCACACAACCAGCCATAATTATTAGGCCACACCAGTTTCTTAAAAGAAACAATGTATTTCATACTATTTTTAGTATTTTTTGCCAAGTGGCAAAATGAAAATAGAATGGTTCTTTTGTGATTATTACTTTGCAAAATTTTACAAAGCAAATAGCGACAATTTAGCCATCGCACCCTGTAGATTGACTATATATATATATATATATATATATATATATATATATATACACTTCCAGCCATAATTATTAGGCCACCCCAGTTTTTTAAAAGAAACGGTGTATTTCATACTATTTTTAGTATTTATTGCCAAGTGGATAATTCTAAAGTAAAATAGAATGGTTCTTTTGTTATTATTATTTTGCAAAATTTTACAAGGCAAGGATGCAAAGATGAACTTATCTGAATCACACTAAATCTTCTTCATTCTTTCATTAATGAAACTGCAATATAGGTAATTATTCAATATTTATAAATTCATTTGATGCACATATTATTGTGCAGTATTAACAAAAGAACCATTCTATTTTCATTTCCAATTATTCACTTGACAATAAATACTAAAAAATAGTATGAAATACATCATTTTTTAAAACACTTTAGGGGTGGCCTAATAATTATGGCTGGTCGTGTGTGTATATATATATATATATATATATATATATATATATATATATATATAATTTCATTCATCAAGCAAGGCAATAATGCCACTAAGATACAAAGGGGCTACTGAGAGTGAAAGAGTTTGAAGCCTTTAAAGAAATAAAATTCCAATCCTAAACAGGAGACAAGGGATAAACTCCTACTTCTGGTCAAAAGAACTGGGAGGTTTGTGAACTCCATGATAGGTAAACTTATCAAATTTATCACTTTAAATGTTGTTTTTAGTAGACACATATATTTGAACAGATGTTCCATTTTCATATGCAAGGTACAATAGGCAAATAAAAAACAAAAAATGTACATGCACAAAATTAAAGACATAAAATAGCGACAATTTACCTATCGCACCCCCATATTTAAATATATATATATATATATATATATATATATAATGATGATCCACGTATACTGTCTTAATATGTATAGGAAAAACTACTAAAAAGTTCTAAGTTTAAAAATGTATTTTTTGACAGTATTTATTTATTTCTATTATTATATATATATATATATATATAGAAATAAACACCATCAAAAAAATACATTTTTAAACTTACAACTTTTTAGTAGTTTTTCCGATATATATATATATATATTGCAAATTGCCACGTATTAGAAATTTAGGTCACATAATATCTCATTTACAAATGAAGAGTATATATATATATATATATATATATATATATATATATATTAAAAAAGGATTAATTCAAAGATGTTGAATGGCCATTTCGATATAAAGATCCCCACGGGGGACGACACATCACCTCAGCAACAGAAAAAACCTTTCAGAAACTGGAGAAAAATTAGTTTACTTTTCCTTTTTAAATAGATTGCAAAGAAATTAAAAAATAAATAAATAATAAAATAAAATAAAATAAAATAAAAATAATAAAATAAAATAAAAATAAAAATAAAGGGAAAGAAAAAGAAAAAGAAAATGAAAAAGATAGAATAAAATCAAATAAATAAGAAAAGAAAAAAATTGACATCGTCTGGGTTTGCAAAAAAAATATATATATATAGTGTATCGAGGCAGCAAATAATTTTCTAAACATATACTGTTAGATATAAGAGACAATAAATGTCTATTATATTATATTTAACAATATATATATATATATATATATATATATATATATATATATGTGTATGTATATTTTCCATTTGTAAATGAGTTATTATGCGACCCATAATAACACATTTACAAATGGAAAATATTCAAAAGTTCTGCAATATAATTGTATTGAACACTTTTTAATACAAATGTGTACTGGTCTAATTTTATTATGACCAAAAACTAAGTACTTAAACAATCAATATATATATATATATTGGGTAGCAACCTTTCTTTTATGCATGTTTTGTTAAAAAACTAACAAGGAAGATTTTATTAATTTTTTATTTAATTTTTTCAACATTCTAACATGTTTCCTTTTTACTGGAGATAAGGAATGTAAAAATGTTCCATAATCATTTTTCAAAACACTTTTAGCCACTTCTCTGGCCATTCAGCATAATTATAACACCCTTGAGAATAACCAAAGTGGCTGAAAGCATTTTTAAAAATAATTGCTAAATATTTTAACATTCCTTGTCTCTAGCAAAAAGGGAACATGTTAAAATACTGGAAAAATTAAGTAAAAAAAAATAATGAAATCTTCCTTGTATAGTCACTTTCAAGAAACATGTAATACACACATGCACACATGGCCGTATCTGACTACCGGGCACACAGGGCACACCGGGCACGGGTCCGGGCTGATCCGTGCAATCATAGTGAAAATCCAGGCAAGGAAAAATCTCTTCGTCAGAAATCAAACTAAGCAATTCACAAAGAAAGAAAGAAAGAAAGAATAAAGGGAGAAAGAAAGAAAGACGAAGAAAACATCCAAATGAACGTAGTAAAAATCTGTTTGTTTATCTTTTAATTTTGGGAGAAAAGATTGGTTATACTCATAAAGTCCGAACCCGATTTCCTACTTTCGTTTACATTCTGTGCCTAATTTCCATTGGAAAAGCCGAAAAATTTCGCAAAAATCAGTTTCTGGAAACAGATGACATTGATGATGTCATCACATTGTCAACTAATAA